>CAJNOQ010003899.1:0-18821 GCA_905250885.1 Didymodactylos carnosus
CTTCCAGAATGGTCAAATTCAATAAATCAATTATAACGTAGTGAATAGGTAGTTAGTGTTTGTCCGAACTAAAACAGCTTGTCCCAATGAACTAGGATTTTTACTATAACTTAGTTATGATAAAATACAATTTCTGTGAAAAGTACGTGAACTTCCCCTAATTCATCCTATCTTCCATTTTGTTTTATGGTCGGCAGATAGACTGCAACTCTCTTATTATGTCAGTCAAGGTCAAGAGCGCAAGGTTCTGTCAAGAGAAGTTTGCTTCGGTTTATCTAGTTGAACTATAAAACCATTGGGTGGAAGGATCCCCAGTTTATCCGGGAACAAGAAAACGAAGAAAGTTGTGATTTTTTCCCATTTAGCAGTGAGCCATATTCACAAGCTGAAGAGAGATCTATCTGTGGCCGTCAAAACGCTTATAAATGGCCGTATAGAAATAATGTATATGATGGTGCATATGCGCTCGTATATGACGATTAGACGTAGCGGCCCCTTCATATCGTGAATGTGACCAATTACGATATAATTTCCTGTTTTCTAATTTCTCATGACCAATTTTACTGAGAGTATATCCTGATATTTCCGTGATGTTAATTTGCTTGCTTTATTTTGCTCTTCGTCTAGCAGCAGCGCTTTTCTTCGATAATTACGCTGATATATTGTTACACTAAGCTGTAGTATTGAACTTGGCGTATATTTTCCTATTACAGATTGAAAAATAGAGAATATAATTGTGTCGCAGAATGAATGGAAATGACTTATCAGACGATAATAATAATAATTATCCTAACAATGGTCTCTCTAATCTGTTGACTCGTACAACGATACGTGAAGCCAACATACATTTACAACTTTTGCATTCACGAAATCAGGAGCTACAAAAAATACTTGAAACACAACAGCACACAATAAAACGTCAAGCAGATGCATTAATAAAGAAAGATCAAGATTATCTGGAGTTGTATAAAAATTTAGGATTTTTAGAACTTCATTGTGAAAATTTACAATCGTTATTAAATGCTAAAGACAAACGTTTAGCTAGTTATGATAGAAAAGATGCTATTTTCTCTGAAACACTTGAGTTACGACCAGCTATCGAACAATTATTGGATATTTTGAATACATTTGAACAAGTAGATCAAACTGAACCAGTTAAGATGAATAATTCAATTCAACACTCAACAAATCATAGTAGTACAAAAATTAATTTAGTAACATCGAATAATACACCATTAGAATTTGTACAAAGTAGGAGTAGTCTCATTAAACACACTGACAACGGTAATTCGATGACAGACAAAATAACAACAATAACAGCACAAGAAAAAGAACAATATCATGAAAAAACAGAATTACTCTCTCAATCAAACGACGGTAAAGTCTTATGATCAGTAGTAGAAAAATAAGATAATTTTCATAACACATTAATTTGAAAAAGTAAATGATGGATAAATTTTTATTTCGAACGAAATTTTTGTTTCTTATTCTGTGGGCGATTATAATCTTTTTTTCAGAATTTTTCTCTTCCTATAATAATAAACTTATTGTGATATAATGAACTTAAATAATAATGTTTAAGAAGCCCTATTGAGGTTTTTAATATGATAAATTGTTAATCTGGAATAATCAATCTCTTAGAAATCCATATAAGTTATAAATAGTTTTGTTTCTCATCAGATCATTATCATATGTATATAAGTCATTTGTTGTGCTTATCAGCATGTTCGTTTTGGAAGGTAGACAACATTTTAGCGTTTAGTCAGTTATTTTTGATATTTGTACTTTCTCTTGTTCAAATAAATGTATATTTTTAATAGTAATAACTTTATCCTTTGTTTTTATTCATATATATTTATTTATTTTTCTTGTTATCTTTATTTTTTCGATCAATTATTACAGAAAACGAAAGATATGAATAGCAGTTGTATGTAGAGTGATACGAATCATTGCTGATTGCAGGGTGATTACTTTTCGTGCACAGTCATAAGATTCGGTGTGAAGGAAATTTTCTCTGCTAAATAGTATTTCTATGGTAAAAAGGAATTTTCATCAATGACACGTTCGAGTTGTAATAAATCATCGAGAAATTCTTGATCATCAACACATGTCTGTAGTTCGCATGTTTCGATTTCATTTGAGAAACCGTTACAAATTGATTGTTGAAAATCAGTATCAGACCGGTGTTTTAAACATGATCTTGTTCGCTTGTGAATACCCATTCCACACGTTTCACTACAACTACTCCACTGTGTCCATGAACCAAAGCCGTCATCCCTAATTATCTCTGTAAGAGAAACGGTATCTACTTCTACATTCATTAATTTTTTAAGTAATACAGATGATAAAGTTGTTTCATGCTTTACGAGTATAGTCATATCAATAAGATTGTTTTCTTTTGTAGATCTATGCTTAGTATTTGATGGGGGCTTTTCTGTTGGATTAATTTGATAATACGGCAGAGGAGTGGTAGATGATTGCTGGAAGCGTTCAAGTACGGATCGTGGAGAATTATTAGTGACTGTATCTATCCAATCATCTTGATCACCTTTCTCGATCGAGATTTTATCTACTGAAGATCGATCTATAAAGAATTGCAAGTAATTTACTGCACTGTTGTATTTTGCTAAACATTGTCGTTCAAGATTGTTGATAATCAGGAACAGTATAGATACACAGATCGAAGAAGATGATTCCATGTAAACAGTGATCTATCAATTGCTTAAATATAAAATGCGCCATTTCTTCGAGTTCTTTATCGTAAAAAGTATCTTGATTTGGATATATAAATATGAAATACAGCGAATAATATCAAAAATATTTTACCAAAACAGTTCAATCTACATCACTTAAATCAGCAGAATTAACGGAAAAACACGAAAGATACGCTCTCAAGACCTTTCGTAAATTGAATACTGTGTCATAAAAAAATATCGTAGAGGGTCATTTTATTCAGAAATGTTTACTTTAACAGATAGAACCGTTTTCAAAAAACGTAGTGACCGAATCCAGGGACTTAATTTTTTTCGATTTTGGTTTTCCTAGAGATCCCAGCTTCAGAAACTTCGATGGAGTTCTTGTATGCGGCACGTCAGATTCGAAATTCTTTCAGCTATTCAAATCTTTTTTCAGGTTTGTTCTAGATATGATCGAGAAGAAAAATTAAAAACTAGAATGCAATTGTGCTGCGCACAAGTTGCGATGTCGGTATTATGTATACTGTATATCGCCAAAAAACTTATGTAGTAGATTTCAGTCATGGATCTTATGACAAGATTTCATATGATCTTGTAGCAAGAAAATATATAGAAAGTTAACAATATCTGACACGAGATAATGTAGGATCTTTAAAATATGGCTGCGGGGCACTCGCGATGCTTCTGTCTGTTACTGTTCAGAATATGTTACTAAAATATAAGAATTTCTAGCGATTGTCGTACTGGAAATGAGTGTTGTTAGAAGAAGATGGATTTGTCCTTATGCATGTGTCCGCGGTCGATTAAGTATCAGTCACTGGTTATTACGACAGTGTAATATTGTTGAGTATGCAGTTGATGCTTGTACTCGGATGTGCGATACGGTTTGGCTTTCTTTAGCACTAGTCTGAATGGAACGAGGAAAGTTCGCTTGCTACCGCACAGATCTGGTTAATATGAAGAACCCAAATCGGTTCATTGACGGTGGGTTGCCACTCATCTCTGCAACATGCTATTAGCACACGCAGTACTTCGAAGTCAACGGTGACACCGGATGATAAATATGATTTTGCAGAAACGGTGAAACTTAATTAGTCTTAGTCTTAAAATGACTACCTTTGAGAATTCTGATGTTTATGAGCACTAGGCTAGTGGTCTACAACTACTAGTGGTACAAGGGAACGTCGCATCATTTTCAATGATACACCACGATTTTGAAGTGGAAAAGAAAAGAACGTTCTGAAAGTCTTACATTCAGCAGAGACGTACAAGGTATGTGTTATGTAATGATAAGAATCACCTCCAAACAGTTTATCCAGGGACTGCAGGTCAGTGATGTAACTATATATTTAAATATGAGTTTGCGGAAACGGTGAAACGTAATTAGTCTTAGTCTTAAAATGACTACTTTTGAGAATTCTGGAGTTTCTGAGCACTAGGCTAGTGGTCTACAACTCTGGATGGCACACTTTATGTTTTCTACAATAGACTAGTAGAGTGAATAGAATATTTGAATAGAATGATTCTGGCAGAATTTATTATTTTTGAAGCCGTCTGTAGAGGTTTGCGAGACTATAGATATGTAATCAGAGTTGGGCAGGTCAGAAGTTATTCTAGTCTCCAGTCAGGCCATAGATAGGATGTTTTGTCACCCACATACCTCGGCGTATATATGATGGACATGAATCTATTGATTAATGGAAAAGTGGATTTTGTTTTCTTGATGGGCTTTTGTACTATAGGAAACTTATTGGAAATTCATCAAATGAGATTTCTAAAACCATCATAATTAATGCAAGCGGAAAAAGACATTTGAAATCTAATTCCCCTATATATTTAATGACAATCGTCATATCAGACAGATACAGAAAGAAAGAGCGAGTTAAGCCGACTGGTTGTTTATTCATCACAAACATAAATTTTCATTTTTTAGAGAATCATAGTTTCTTGTCAAAACTCGAAAACTTGGTTGATTTTCGATTTTATTTTATCTCTGTTACATCGTCGAATTTTATATTTTCAAATCCGACAACTGACAATATTATAAAAACATTTCAGTCTGCGTACTGGCTCCGAACAGGACGGAAGATTGGCTGTTTCATAAATGCGATTCGAAATGGTCTATATTATTGTTGTCATGTGTTCAGTTTACCATTTAAATATGAAATTCTTATACATATACCGGACACATTTTTGAATTATAAACAAAATTATTTGACACAAACGATGTGTTATGATTGGGTAAATGTTCGATTTCTACTTTTGCGTGATATTAATCATCGACAGTATTCAGTTGAATTGTTTAAACTAATCAAAAAGAACTTTGTTAATTTAAAACCACTTGGTATGACTGCAGATTGTTCATTAGATAACCAATTAACACACGATCGACAGTTGACGTTGAACACGGTCAACACATTAGTTTTATTTGAAGGAAATATGGACAGAGATTTTGGAAGGCGTATATTGTGATTATTTTCCAATTCTTCTTAAATAATGCCATGTTCTTTCGTGTTTTTCATAAAATACATTAATTTACAAGGAAGAAAAAACGTCGCTGGTGAATGCCCATGTATTGCATAGCAATTAGAATATTAAACAGATGTAATAGTACAAACTAAAATTTTATCGTAGAAGGCAGACTAATTTGGATATTTATGGTAAGGTGCCGGAAATTCGAAAGGGGTACATTGTCCCAAACCTATGTAGTCTTTTGTTTAAAGAGCTATCCCCAACTGTCATATATCATACATCATTCCCCAACAAAAATACCATATTCGGAGTCAGCGTCGAAAACTGGGTCGAATGGTATATGTTTCGAAAATTTTCGTTGATTTTCATTTTTTGGTGAAAATCTCAGTAATTTTCGACGTGAAAATTCGAAAAAAACAAAGGTGGTCAGATTGGATGAAAAGGTATTCCATTCGACTCAGTTTTCGACGCTGACTCCGACTATGTTATTTTTATTGCATAAAAGTGTGTTCTGATGGTGAAAATTGAAAAGTACGGACAGAATTTCGACTTTTTTGCCCTTTGCTACACTGATGATGTCTCAGCGGGGAAATGAAAGTTTCTTAAATCCATATGTACTTTTGTTCACTGTCAGATGACGATTCGAATGATGTACGATAGTTGGGGATAGCTCTTTAAACAAAAGACTACATAGGTTTGGGACAACAGAGTGTCAAAACATCCATGGACGAACTTAGTCCGTCCTGCTCGCAGACATCAGAACGATGAACCAGTGCCGAACCTACACGGATATACTCACTTTTTGATGCTGAACCCGAGTAAAATAGTTTCGAAAAACTAGAGTGAACGGAAAACGGTCAAATCTTGATTTTTCTCTATAACGCTCACTTTTTCTGACTCTTGCGGTATTTTAAAGATTTCTCCCCAAAACTCGACAAAAAGGCGATATTCGGAATCAGCTCGACGAGCTCTAAACAACCACGTATGTTGAAGGAAATCTATTTTTATGTACCCCTTTCGAATTTCCGGCACCTTATGTTAAATTACATTTTTTTTAATATTTTCGATGTGATACATCAAAAACTATCTTTCTGAGAAAACGCGACAGTCTTTAGAAATCGGACAGTGTAAAGTTTGTTGAATCGAGTACTGCCATTTTTCTTCTGGATACCTGTATTGCAAAGAAAGGCCAAAGAATGATTTATAATCCAAAAGATCTATCGTACTGTAACTGAAATAATCGCGAGAAAAGTGGAGGCCGGACCAGTAGGTTTTTGATCTAAACTGTTTGAATGAAAAACTTGACGAACAATAATATTTTGTCACAAACTAAAACTGTTAATAATCTCGGCAAGCAACTTGTTTGTCAAGCGTAAGATTTGGTATTGACCGGAAATATTATTCTCACTCTGACTGGAAACATAGGATGGAAAAGTCCACATCGCTGCGACTTCTCGTTTCTAGTGGAAAAAGTGGTATGAATGAGAAGTCGCCCCGAGTTAGTATCAGTCAGTCGGGGGGAGTGCACGATGTGAGAGTGAGTCACCTGTACAGATACTCATGAATTTAATAATAAATGGAGCGAAGTAGTTGTTTTGGTCAAACGGAAAGTCGCAACGACGCGGAGTTTCTCATGAACTCGATATTCTGCGCATACTGGCAGACGCACAGATACTAACTCGCGGCGACTTCTCATTCATACCACTTTTTCCACTGGAAACGAGAAGTCGCAGCGATGTGGACTTTCTCATCCTATGGAAATAACTACAGCTCCGCAACGAAATAACGTAACAGCCTGGGTAACCGTCTTCTCTGATATGAAAATCAAACAAACCCTCATGAGCATTTGTTTGAAAAGTTATAACTCAGTAAGTGAGTGACCCAAAAGTCACTTTTTACCTGATTTTTAGTAACTTATCTCTATTTATAGTGGCGTCTGTCTCTAAGAGATCGTTTGATTGTCATGCCAAATAAGACAGTTTACTCTGCACAATAAGACATTGCCCAGACTGTTACGCTATTTCGTTGCGGAGCCATAATTATTTCAAAACGTAAGGGACTGACCAAAAAGCGGACTTTTAACTGTTGAAATAATAGTATTACTAATTGGCAAGAAATAAATAGACTACGTGTAGAAAAACATGGTTTTTATGGAGGCATGTGCTCTACATAAACTGAAGAAGAAGAAAGTACAGGTGTCGATGATGTTAAAGAGACGTCAGGTGTTACAACAATTCCATTGAGACGTGGGAAAAGGTATCAGTTTAGAAAGAATGGTGCGAGGATTATGAACTGCAAAACATTAGAATCATTGAATCAAGAGAAATTCCTTCGTCGCACATCTGGAGTGATTGAGCAGCTTACAATTATGGTTACATATTCTAAAATAAGTTCAACAAATATAAAATGCCAGCTCTTCAGCTAGAAACCAGAAAGATCGTTTCGGAGCTTTGATTATAGTACGATCATGATGCTATTTCTGGCGCTTCAGTAGCTAACTGAATAGTTAACGCGGTATGTATGCATAATCTTATTTTAAGAATATTTTAAATGTCGTTACTGCTGTAATTGATGTTTGGATGTTAAGTATTTTGTGAATTGATAAACCATTAGATTAGTAACAAAAAATTAGAAATCCGTATGGATTATAAGGCCAATAGATGTCACTATTTCAATAAGTCCTTAATTAGTTGTTTGGCGGTACATTCAAACTCGATGTTAGCATCATACTTTTCAAAGAACTTTTTGAATGTGTTTAGCAAGTTCTGTGAAACATACCCTCGCCCTAGCAGTTTCTTGTACATGTCCGTAAGAGTTTTTCTAAAAGCGTTATAATCCATGCATGTTTTTGACAGTTGACATGTTTTGACATTTGTCCTATAACTACACCATACGCAGTTTGTATGAATTATTTGGCTCTGAATCCATTAGTCAGGTCTATAATTTTTTAGTTCATACTTTTGAAAAAGTGCCTAGCGTATTAATATACGACGACGCATGTCATTTGAAATTGTTCGTTTGAAGCTCAAAGAATTTCGTATGAACAACGACTGCAAGGCATGAGATAGAAAAACTGAAAATTTTATGTAATAAAAAAATGCATTTTTAGAATCACAATGATAAATGGTGTAAGAAAAATTGTAATCCTTTACGGATCCTATATCTAACAAGACATGTGAACACATTTTCAGTTGGTTAGGGCAATATAGAAGCATAGTTCGAAGATTCAGTGAATCCACATTTATGACGCACATATGTCTTATATGTGATTTAACGAATCAGCATAAATTAGACGAAGCTAGCTTGAATTTAACATAAATATATACTCTTAAAAAAATGCGACTTCAGCAATGTGTCTACCGAGAAAAAGTATCTTTTGTGTGACTAGACCGCATCTTCAAAACTCGAGAGCAATTGCGCTGCGCACAAGTTGCGATGTCGACAGCCTGTATCCGATCTGAATCTGCCAGAACCGGTCCGTAAGTAGTAGGGAGTTCACAACATCGCGTTCGTTGTGATTTTAGTTGCTTTAAAAGATAGATTTCAGAAAAATGAAATGAAAACGAAATTTGAAGAAGAGAGAGAGTGAATTATTTTTCTTGTGAAGAACAAACGGCGCCGGACAACTGAATATACGAAAAATTTCTAAGTTCAAAATACATTTTTCTTTCACTTATGGCATCGAGTATGGACGTTTATTTGAGAGAGAAATGTGCATTGATCAATCTCCAAAGTTGGAAGAATATCCTACGTTATCAAGAACTTTTCTAGCTTTCGTAGCTCCGTAGACCACGAGATGCACATTTTGCCCAAAAAGGGATGACAGAAGAAAATTAAAAAAAAAATCCCAGCAAAAACACATAATGTCTGTCGTATTAATAATACGTCTTCTATATGTCTTCGATGTACCTATGAATAGGCATATAGAAGTCATATTAGAGTTGCATAAAAGACGTGTGAACGAGAAAGACGCGTAGTAGTCACGTCTTCCCGCCTTCAATGTATTTCTGCTTTAAGTTTTTAATCGAAGTGTTATATGAAACGTCAACGTAAGAGGCTAATAATTGATGTGCCTATGTGGTTCAGTGGTGACCACTGTGTAAAAAATTTAGGAATCAATGAGCTTTACGATTTTGCTTGCTTTGAGTTTTGATCAAATTGCCTCGAACGCGAATCAAAGCGTAACATTTGGCGTCCCATGATGAATTTATGAGGTGTCAATTTTTTTGAGTATGTGTATGGCTCAAAATCTCATTTGTGAGCTGTTTTTTAATTTGCCTCCTTCTTGCTCCCGTGGTACCTATATTCCCCATGATTAAATCATGTAGTAGGTTTTATGAGTTGCTTGATACGCAGTACAAAGAAAACAACTTTATTATACCGCAGACTCCTTTAACAGGGCACATTCGTCTGTTAAGCGAATTGACCGAGTTCAATTCTTTACAGGAACGAAAATCTTTTTTTACGTTTCCAGAAGACACATCAAAGCGACTACAAAAGATTCACTAAAATACAAATAAATGGGACGTATCTTTAATGCGACTGTACAGCAAAGACGCCATAAGGCGACTACCAGATGAAGTCGCATCATATGTCTTCAAAGAAGACACTAAAATGCGTCTTGAGGATCCGACTTATGTGTCTTCCTAGAAGTTGCATTTTCTTTAGATCTTATTTTTAGAAAATATGATAGTATATATATTAGCTGTGGACAAAGCGCAGAAATAAATATACTAGATTGCAGATTCAAAGAAAATTGACTTAAATATAAATAAATAATCAGTAAATGATAATAACACACGAACAGTGAAACAGATTGTATGTTAGAGAATAGTTCAGCGCTATTGAAAATAAGGTGTGGAGATTAATAAGAACAATAATACGAAGTTGTTATTAAATCTAAAATTAAGCAAACATTGAATTAGATTCACAGTCTTCGAAAGAGGGAAAAGTAGAATAGACAAACAAAGAGGAAATTTAATTCTCTATCAAACTGTTTATTGGGTACCAAAATTACTTAAGATTCCTCTGTGTAATATTTGAAGTATTAGAAGTCTTTAAGGCTGCACTGTTCAGCCCCAAATTTGTTGTAAAGCATTCCTGATTGTTCAGTTCAAAATCCGACCAAAAGATGCACAATTCGAAGACTTACAACGCTTTACCAATTTTGTAAAAGTTGTTCTTTACCGTTTCAAGAAACGAGGCCTAAAAATAAATACTCCGTTAACTAAGTAAAAATTACACTGTCACTAGTATTTTTCCTTCAAGTTATAAATTCAAAACCATGAATTTGATGCAGTAAGGTGCAGAATTTTCTGCTCTATCAAATTATGCTACCTTTCGCATCAAATGATGGTTTCATTGAGACACAGCGGAGTAAACATGAAGCTCGAAATGTGGATCGAAAACCGTGTACTTCACAAAGAGGCTATCTCTAAGAATCAACTTTCTTATGTGCTTTCCTTAGTTCGACAGTTTTCTGTGCACAATGGAAATGAATGAGGATGCAGAATTTGCTCAATTTTTTTAAAAATTTAATTCTGATTGCGCCAGTTTGTAGCCCTACTAAAGTTGAGTACATTCTGAAATTTTTAGTCTTATACTCTAGTACTTCAAATGTTAAGCAGTTTGGCAAAACATTAAATTTTGAATTTTATGATTGTGAATCGGAACTTTAAAACGTTGTTTAGTCAGAGAAGTTAAGGTTCCAAAAGTGGTTCATTTTATCCGGGTCGATTAGGACGATACTATAACCAATTGAATACTGACGTGTTATATAAAACAAAAAAAATCGAGGAATAATTTCATCTCATCTCTATTGCTATCTATATGTTCCAATGGAAAGCTACTCTAGTGAATGTAATTGAGCCAAGTACTTGAGTTAAGTAATGAGGATAGTACTTGTAAACTTTTCTAAGGAAATTTACTTGTCAAGTATTTGAGAAAGCCCTTGACAAGTAAAATGTAAGCACTTGCGAATAAACTGTGAATAGCAAAAAATATTTTTCTACCCTGTAGAGTTCATGTATCAGATATGATATATTTGCAAGATTAGACTAAATATGATTTTTTACTGTGAACGTGAAGCGTACACAAAAACTGACTATACGAGCGTGTAAGGGAAGCTTTGAAATATGTATCATATGTAAATCAAAGGACGCAGAGAAAAGTTTGGGAAAAAAATGTTTTTGAACTCATAAATTTTATTTTACATGTACTTTTTCAAAACACGATAAACAAAATGTTTTTTTACAAGTTTTACACTCTGTAACCACTTACTGTGCCTTTTTCGATACCATTTCTGCGCCCGAACTATTTTTTATGTCGCTGTAACAGTCGCGTGTTCACGTAACGCGACATCTCCCTGATTAAGTTTTTGAAAAATGTTTTTCATCGTACAAATGATATGCATCACTAGATACAGTTTTCCACACTGATTACGAATATTACATTTTTAAATAATAAAAATAAAAATTTTCTGACCTAGACAGATTTTTGAAAAAATTTAAACATCACACCATTCGAAAGAGAATTAAATTCGCTACAAAATGGCTCATCAGTTCAGGCGCTCATAGCAAATTTTATAAGCATTTTATGTTTTTTACAACTCGAAAAACGAGCATTTTTGTGAAAAGTTTTTCAAAAATTCGAAAACTATTGTTTTTTATTTTTTACTTAAATGCCTTCCATCTACGGCAAACTCTACAGAATCATCTACGGAAAAGTCAAAGTTCAAGTTTTGTGATGTATACTCTCACAAGAAAGCCATAACCGATAAGCGCAAATATTTCTGCGTACAGTGTTACGGAAGTAAAACGATTTTTCTGGGCTTGCCGAATTGAGTTGAGAATAACTTCTTTTACAATAGGACAGCCCGTTATAAAGCTACAAAATGGCTCTGAAAGAAAATTTTTTTATCATTCGTTTTGAGAAAATTTGTATAAAACCCCCTAACCACCTGAAAAAAGGGCCTTTTCTCGCTCTACGCTCTTTATTTTGTCCACAGAAACTAAGTTTCAAAACCGATTTCGTTCTTTTTACGGTTAATTGGGAAGAGATCGACACACAAAATGACGCCAGAACGAGCCTTCTATCGCATATCATTGCTGAGAAAATCAAGAAATAGTGTTGAAAAAACGTAACTGCGTTACATTTGGGCAAGCCGACATGTTTTTCTTACAAGTTTACGATCTTTTTGAGGAATGTTTCACAAAAACTGTTCAGAAAGATTCAATTTGCCTGCGAGGAACAGAACCGTGCGCAGATTCTGATATCACATCGAGCAAAAAATTGATCAACTGCTCTTGAAACCGGATCAAACTCACTGTTTCATTTTGGATGCAATTTATTATAAATAATGTGGCTATTATATTTTGAACGAAGAAACGTAAGAGCCAATGAGCCAATTGAGATTCACGTTATCTCTTTCATTACGATTGAAATTCACTTTATTGCGTTTCTTACGTAAGAACCTCATTATTACGTTTAGTCGAAAGCAGCTATATCACATATTTGTCTTATTCACTATACTTTCGTCTATACTAAATCATTAATAATATCGTTTGTCTTTTCCGAACGAGAACAAACGGAACGAAGTTATTTGAATAGTCGATTATTCGTAATGAGACATAATAAAGAAATGAAAAGAATGAAAATGAGAAAATTCATCCTTCTGTCGCTTCGAATACGGTATACCTCACATTAAACGTATTCGTTCTATTCAACTTCATTACGGCCCATCTCTACGAGGAAGATAGATCATGGAAAAATAGATATATACGACTCTCTTTTATTTGACTTTTTCTCGTAATACGTTACATGTCGTTACATGTCAGATGATCTGGCATGTAACAGAAAAACCATAATCACTATAGAAAAGTGAACCAAGATAAATGAACGACAATAAAACGCTCTTTTCTTAACGCTCTTTCCTCGCTACTTCTCGTTGATCTACTTCAGTAATGTCGACTCTGGTAACATAACATGATTTCAGAATAACAAATATTGATGCTAGAAGCACAGAAGATTATAAGCATGTAGCTTTTATTGGTTTAGTCACATAAACTGCGGGACAGGACATTTCCGTGAATTTTCCAGAATAGAAATTCAAATCAATCAAGCTCTATCCTGAAAAATTGTAAGTGTCGGTTCGCGAAAATGTTGGTAAATTGAGCCAAAAATGGAGGACAATGCTAGAAACGAGATGGCAGAAATCAACTTTTGACCACCGAAGGCTACGAACACGACAAGTAAATTGACTATCGCTAATGAGCTGATTATGGCTCGGATTAATTTTAATTGCTTGTTACGTTCCTTGTTCATCTGTTGTTGCAGGATCATATCTCTTATATCATTGAATTACAAGCCACACAGTGGAAACAATAATGCACATCACCAATCATTTTCGTTAGAATATCGTTTAACTTGATATTATCAAACTGATCCAATGATGTTTCCTTTGTTCTGATATTAAATAGTGGCCACGAATGAAATGCACATAGAGTAAATAAAGTAAAATAAGGTATCAACAATAATATAAGTAATAAAAACAAGCAATACGTATTATTTAGCCGACCCGGGTAGTTCGCGGATCGTGTGTAAAAGAAAAAAACATTAAGCAATATCACAGGAGAAAAGTAGACGACCACGTAACTAGAAAAGTTTATAATTTATTATAAAATTTATTATCTTTTTACCATTATATTCAGGATACTCATCTCTACTCAACGATATAAAAAGGTTTATATTTTCTTTCAAAAATCATTGCGAAATAATTAGTTTAAGTTTATGCCTAAAAGTTCCGTTCTTCGACGACTTTCAGAAAAACTCAAAGAAATCTCTGCAGTACACCCCACCCCAATAGGCCCGAAATTCAACAGCTGCTTTATAATGACAAAAGTTTAGAAGACCTTGAGCTTTTAGCAAGCTCTGTAGATGGCGAAAAGTGTTTTCAGTATGCATATTTCCATGCAAATAAATGAGGGGAGTGAACTTCAGTCGTCACACTTCCTAGCACGACAGTTAATCAGTGCTAGGGCGGTTCGTGTGTAAATGAGCTTTTGCCAACCCTGTGCCTTTTAAATTATTTTTATTTGTTTTATTTTCGCTTTAAAATAAGAGAAAGATTTTAGGAGAAAAACGTTGTTTAAACAAACATAAAAATGGAAAAACCTAATTTTTTACAATCAAGTTCGTTACAGTTCAACTCGACTACTTCCCAGCACCTATTTATATTTTTTTTCTGTTTCAGTTTTGTTCAATACTGTTCTTGAAATCGTGGTGCCAAGCCAGAGAGCGAACACCCTTTGTAGGATGCATGGCGTTATATTTGTAGGACAGACCTGAAACTTATGAAACAGCGGTAGTGACACCTCACATCAGGAAGTATACAATTAATGTGTCCTATGTCGTATCATGTATCACCATCGGCATTCATCAACCACTGTGTGATGCTTCACTGTCATCAGGTAACTCTAGAGCAAAAGATTATAAAAATCTTTTTGTAATGACTAGGTTTTAATGTTAGAATTGAATTTTTTCAGCATACACTACGTAAACAAACAAAAGTCAAAGCGTGAAAAAATATTAGGTCAAAGGTGATGTGGCACCCGAAGAGGGTCACTTGTTGGAGCATTCCTATTTTTTGCTTTATTGCGTACAAATAGTGCATATATACAGCAGGTCAACTGGAGGATAATGTCTATCCACAACAAGTAGAAAGTTAGAAACATAACTTTTTTTCCGTGGCCAAGCAGAGGAATGGAAGGAAAAACAGACGCATGGGTGATGCAAAATCTTTCTTTATCAATTATTTTCGTTAATTGGTTCAGTTGTCAACTCTATATCATCAACTAATCGATCATCGTAAGGACCATCGCTTAATTTTATAAATTGGATATTGAAGAGAAAAGTACGCTCGTGCTTTGGCACCGTACCATATGTGCTCACCTTGTATACATACTCTTATTTTTCGATCATTATTTGTAATATGATCTGGAATGATATGCATGCTTGTGGAATCAGAATCATCAATGAACTGCTACTTACTCAAGCTATCGACAAGTAGTATTTGCCTATGTTTGGTACGGAAAGTGGATGATACATATACATAATCCGCACTGTCCTCTATTCCCTTACATATGCTGAAGATGTATAGTTTGCTCATTCATCCCCAAAAGACGCAATCGTTGCTAAACTAGCCATTAAATGATAGAAATACATGGCAAACTATCACTTTTGTAAAATAATCCTCAGAATATCCCCAATCTGGATGATTGCCTACTACTGTTTCTTTGGTATCATTCACACATGGTCAATGAGAAGGCGATACGCGTAGCGACCGCTGATGATTGTGAATGGTCACATGAACATGAAATTCTCCAGGACCGTACAACCGATTTTGCCCATAGTGGTTTTCAGTTTCTCTCAAGTGTAGTCTTTTGCCGGTTTTATCTTACGCACAATTAAACAAGCGTATCAAATATTATTTAGAAGCTCATTAAGGCGAGCCCTTCTCTGTGAAAATATTTTATCATCCGATATTGACAAAATTTTCAGAAAATTTTAATGATTGTGAAGTGTAGCCGTGATATAAATAACGTCTTTCACTTTTAGCAAGGTTTTAACAAATCCTCGAGCAAAACGGATCTGTTTTTTGCAGAGATGGATGGACTTAAAGTGCGAAGTGGAGTTCTAGAAATTGCTGTAATCATTAACAAACACATATATATATATATATATATGTCGCAGTAGAAATTAAAATTCTACTAGTTGAAATTAAAATTTCATTTCCTACTAGAAGAAATTAAAATAAGCGGCAATTTTAACTTGCATCGCATAATTCTCTATTTTCAAGCTTAATGTTGACGGATATTTGTAGACTTTCTCGAATGACAACACAGTTTTTACAAACACAGTCTATCTCAAATAATTGTTGTGTCTTCTCTATTTAGTTATTTATGATCATCCTGTACTACATCAGTTACTCGGCAGAGAGTGTTATTACTATCTACAAATGTCAAAAACGTTCGATTTCGAAATATTATATCCAATATGGCTTACATTTATAATTATACAATTATTTATTAATCTTTATGATATACAGTTCAGTTTTCGTCAGTTATTTCATTTAATTCTATATACAATATCAACACTTTATTATTTAACATATTTATTGGAAACTCTATTTCCATATTTAGATCGTTGTTTTACTATCTATTTTATCCATTGGAATCTAATTTTAATTGGAATTTATTTTGTATTTATAACTGATTCAAATTTGTATTTACATCGCGTTTATCTTGTACTATTTTCATCGTTTAGTTCCCTATTACTTCAAGACTTTACTAATAGTTTACTTCCAAATGAGGAATGGAATTTTATTTGGTTATGGGCTTTTACTGATCTATTAGAAACCGATTTCATTTATCATTTTTTCTCGGTAGCCGACAGATTTTTTACAAGTAAGCCAATTGTGCATGTTATAGTATAGATTCACACTTGTTGAGAGAGCAGTCCAACCGACGCACTTGCTTCTTACATGACCTTTCTTTGCAAAGTTATAGAATTTACACGAAGAGCCCTAAATTAATTTCTTCTTATTTCTGTAGCTTTTAGCTGACAATGAACATTTAGGGCTTTTGTTGTAAATTCTATAACTTTGCAAAGAAAGGTCATGTGGAGTTGGGAGAGGTCTCATTTTAATCAGAAATGTGCGGGCTACAATTAAGCGTTTTTGTTATTAATAACGTCAAGATCAGAATATCTATTTATGTTACATCCGATTTGCTTCTTTTGTGTTGAAAAGGATGCAGTGACATATGTTTCATGTTTAGTGATTTAGCTTGAAATGATGTCCTTGAAAGAAGAGCGAAGAAAAACTTTAATTTGCAATGTTGGAGAAAAACTTATCAGAACCCAAACGTGAATGAGCCATTTTGTAGACAATTCAATTCTCTATCGACTGACCTGGTTTTGAAAAGTTTTAGTGAAAATCTCTTGGTTAGGAAATTCAAAACACAGCTACTTTTTGCATGAAAAATTCAAATTTGAAAAACGTTGAAATTTTAAATTTTAAAATTTAATTTAAAAGTCAACAGAAAAAGATTTTTTAATAGTTTTCTTATTAAAATCTAGTCCAATAGCTTCTCTGTAGAACTAGACTTAAGAAAAAGTTTAAAATGCAAAAATCAATCATCAGGTGAGATTTTTTATGGGATCCCATAAAAAATCCGGAGACAAAATTTTTTCAATCTATTCACTTGCCAAAGAGCATTCAAAAGGATCACTAACTCTGTGATACATCTGTCTGAAAGTACTTTTTATCGCTGTAATAAAATTTTGTCTCCGAACGGCCTGGTCTGTGCTATGCTATGTCAAAGTGTTTCTTAAGATTCTGTATTCACATGCATTTAGTGGATCTTATGCTTCGGTGAGTATAGTTAAGGAAGCAATATGGACAAAATATTATACCGTAAAACAGTCTAACTATCGGTATGAAAGCAAAAAGACAGTAATAGACTGTTTTTCAATGAAAAAGCTCGCTAAAAACGGAATGAACTTTCAGTTAATAGGAAACTCTTCTTTGTCTTTCACGCATACGAATTCTGGCTAAATTCTCTTCATAAACATGATTTCCAAATAACTGATCATTTGAGATGTTTAAAGTATAAAATACAAATGGCCGCCGCGGTGGCTCAGTAGGTAGAACGTCAGTCTCATAATCTGAAGGTCGTGAGTTCGATCCTCACCCGGGGCATATTTTTTTTATACTGCCACTTTTTTCATATATAAGGGAAGGTAAAGAAAACATGCATTTCTTTCCTGTTTTGGTTTGTCAATAAGAACACTGTCTAACGTTTTCGTTAGAAAATAAATCATACTTACTATGATTTCGAAGCTGTAGCACTATTTTATTTTTGACTCATTTATACATCATTCGATAGTGCTGTTCAAGCTGGTCAAGAAATCTAATTTTTTACCTTTCCAGTGCACGTTTTCACTGGACTTAACGCGCTTTACCAAAAGAAGTCTCCAAGACGCGTCTGAACGCGTCGTAGCGTGACGCGCTTTACCAAAAGAAGTCTCCAAGACGCGTCTGAACGCGTCGTACCGTGACGCGCTTAGACGCGTCTGGAATTTTTGTTAAAAAAGACGCGTGTGAACGCGGTTTTTTCTTAAAACGTTTGTCAGACGCGTCTCGACGCGTCATTGTACGACGCGTTTGGCACTGGTTTCAAAAAAAAACGCGTCTTAACGCGCTTTGCCTAGAGAATTCTCCGAGACGCGTCTAAACGCGTCGTACCGTGACGCGCTTAGACGGAATTTTTGTTAAAAAAGACGCGCCTGAACGGGGTTTTTTCTTAAAACTTTTGTCAGACGCGTCCGCCACTGTTTATAAAAAAAACGCGCCTTAACGCGCTTTGCCAGGAGAAATCTATAAAGGCGCGTCTGAACGCGTCTGGAGTTTTTATGACGCGTCTTAACGGGCTTTGCGAAGAGAAATTTCGAAAAAACTATTTTCGGACTATATATATGTTACAGGCCAACTTAGAATTCAGGCCAATTCCAGATTGGCCTAGGTCATCTTGGAATTCTAAGTTGACCTAGGCCAACTTAGGATTGAGATGCCTGCATCTTTCGATGCTAATATAG
>CAJNOQ010003900.1:0-18820 GCA_905250885.1 Didymodactylos carnosus
ATGAAATCTTGTAAGATCTTATAGAAAATTCATAAGAATTGATAAGATCTTCTGAAATCTTTTGATTTCTTATTATACGATCACCCAAGATCGTATATGATCTTGTAAGATCTTCCAAGATCTTGTTATCTAATCCTTGGACCTGGGTAGTGAAGCTCCTCAGAAAACGCATTGGTAACATTGACGTATGGTATAAAAATGATTGCAGTATAATATTAAAAGGATATTTCTTCATACCTCCACTCACTTTTATAATATAAGACGCAAAAGCTAGCAATATCTCACTATGTACACTATGTACATGGAGTTCTATACGAGTTATACTTAAATTTAGAGTGATTTTTACAAAGGATGTCCAAACTGATGTTTTAGTGTATCTGCTATAGTGAGTGACATCGATACAGTGCAGTGCGCTCAACTGAAATTCAATGGATAAAATTTTTAAAATTCAGACAGAAATGATTAAAGATTTTATTTGCAACTGAGAAGTGTTTCGATCCATGAGCGATCACAGATATTCGCTGAGGGTATCACACTACGTACCAAAAATATAGTTGTCAAGTAGCCGAATAACTCTGGGCCTCATGCATCGAAAAATTTCTCTGCTGCGAATAAAATCTTTAATCGTTTCTGTCTAAATTTCAAAATTTCATCCACTGAATTTCAGTTTCAGCGCACTGAAGTTTGAAGTACATCAGTGTGACTATAGCAGAGACATTGAAACACCACAGACCAAAATATCGTTTGGAACATCGAAAAACAACAGTCCAATTTTTCCCTTTCTATTGGGCCTAAAGAACGTTAGATTTTATTTGGATCCAAAATTTGAAAGTTTATTTCAATACTTTTGTTTCATAGAGCTTAAAAACAGGGTTGCCCTGTGTAACAAGTCCAATGTGAGATAGATTCATTTAAAATGACAGACATGTGAGAGACATCACTAATATCTCTCATCCTGTGTTTTTAAGAAAGTTTTCCAAGTAGGAGTACTCATGGGAACGAATTTTTACGATGGATAAATCTTAATAAGGGACTGTCATTCGCGTGGAAGTACATTTGACAACCCTGCTTAAAAAGTAGTATGTTTGGAAGCCTACAACTCGAAAGACTTGTTGGACTCATGGAAAAGACAAACATAGACATATTTTTGTGACTGCAATAGTTTGCTAAAAGTCAAGCACATATACACACTTTTTATATGATCAAATGGAAACTTAAAGTTTGCTTGCTTTAATGATGCAAGAGGTCTAGACTCTCAGAGAGTTCCTATCCTCTACTCTCACTTAGAAACAATATATAACGCTTTTCCATCCTGAACACGACACACCACAGATGCAAAATCTAGTAGCTTTCGTAGTACTAGTCGAGTATTTAAGGTGAAAATATCTCAGAAAATTTATGCTTTAATGTGCAGTTTTCGAGAGAGAAGCTCCTAACGTTAAAGGTAGGTCTGAATGTTAAGTCTAACCTCTGGCGTGACAGAAATTACTGAAGTTTGTTAGGGCGGCGGAAAATGTGTAATATTGTATCCTCTTTCTAACCAGAATTATGGCGAAGTTTGAGGCAACTTCAGAATTTGGGATTGTGGCTTCCCAAAAAGCTATAATTTACAACCATTAACCTGCGATAGATCATGCTCTATACGACTTTTTAAGAAATAGTTGAGGACTTTTACATACTTTTAGTAACACTACATGTTGCTTATAGTCTAATCTTGTTCAGTTGTATATAAAGTAAACGAACCTGTTTAGACGTACGCTAGAGGAATTTGATTGATGTATTCAATATCGACATCCGGTGATTTATTTAATCAGTATTTTTGATAGTATTTTCATCAAAAACCCATTTATGGCAGGAGAACGATATTGTTAAGCAGCTTACCACAAGGTTCTTTGAATTACTGGGACTTTATCGATTTAGAGAAATACATGCGCTAAACAGTCATTTGGTTATTTAATATCAAACTTAACTTTTCTTGATGATCCATTATAGAAGCCATGAAATATTTGTTGATAAATTTATTTTTATTCAAAGAAATTCGGCAAGGAAACGTAAAATTCGGGAGAGAGAACGAAATTGTAGTATTGGACAGATATGTCTTTGGTGGGAAAACTATTCAGCTCAGAATAACGATGTTTAAGATATTATTAAAATCGGCAAAAGTTGCTACGATTTTAGTGTACATTTTTTTTCAGATGTTTACTTGCAGAAATCAATGACACACAAGAAAACAACTGGTAGTAGAACTTATAGTGGTGGCGATAACGAGATGTTCCTTAAACGTGCTCTAGAAAAAATTTTAAGCGAAAAAGATATAAAACGTACTCAACATGCACAGTTGAAAAAAGCGTGTGAAACAGCATTATGTAAGTTCTTTTATTTTTTTATTGTTGAAACTATCATATTCATTGTATGTTGCATATTTTAGCTGAAGTTACAAAAGAAATTCAAAATACCCGGTAATTTAATAAAACTTCAAAATACAAGCAACCAAAGTGCGTGCTTTAATTCTAGTGTTAACGAATCTTCTGTTTTACCTTCGATAACAGTTCAACAATCAAATGTTAATGCTGAAAAATATTTTTTACCTTTCGAACTGGCATGTGCGTCAAATCATCCACGAATGGTGGAAACGTCACTCGATTGCCTCCAAGTAGAGACTAGCAAACATTACTATTCATGTTCTACTGGAAGCTTTACCATGTTTCATTTTAGAAACTTCTTTTACATGGTCATCTAATGGGAACGATACCAGATCCGATGGATGTATCAAAATTACTTATCGATCGGATTGTATCAACAATATGTTTGTGTTTTCGTGGTGTACAAACTGAAGAACAAGTCGAATTGCAAATTATCAAAGTAGGTAGAATACTGTATAACAATTATTGTTGTTCAGTATATCGTTTTATGTTTAATGGTTTGATATTTTTTAGGCATTATTAACAATCATGACATCTCAAACAATTGAAATTCATCAAAGAAGTGTTTTACAAATAATAAAAACGTGTTTTAATATATATTTGACCAGTAGAAGTAAAATAAACGAAGCCACAGCACAGGGAAGTTTATCTCAAATGTTAAATGGAATATTTTCAAAAATGGAACAAAAACTAGTAAATATTTTTCTTTGTTCAACGTTTAAAACATGTATTTAAACTATATTAATGCATTTAGTCTTTGTTGAATGAAAGGAGACGACAGTTGGATAGTCGATCAACATCTCAACAACGTCAACGACAAGAGCCACTAGATGATAATACCACTATATCTGATATATCATTATCAACAATGAAAACAAATGAAGAAGAAATTATCTCTGGTAACTTACTAAGCTTTTCATATTATATTTTGATACACAAAAGCTTCATTATCGAGCTTAATTATAAATAAAACTTATTTTATATTCTAGAATCCATTATAAATGAAGATGAAATACTTGTTAAAGACATTCTAGACGAGCTCGTAGAAAAAATATGCTATGGTAATTTTTATAATCTAATAAAGTTTTGTTTATGCTTAGCATTTTCTTTGCATTTAGATGAAGCTACACAGCAACAAAGAAGCACTAACTTAACAACAAATGAAATTATTGAAGAAGCTCATTCACTGCATGAAGATATTTTGACTACAATACCATCTACAACTGCTCTTTCTTATCGTATGAATGTTCTATTCACAATATTCATTTTCAAATGAAGTTGTTTTACAATTTAGAATCAAACGGCGAAACAGAAACCACCATATCCACTTCACTTTCATCCGATGAGTTGTCAGCTGATAATTACTTCAAAAATGCTTTTTATGTGTTTCGAGCTTTATGTAAACTATCTGATCGAGATATCAAGGATAAAACAAATACAGATCCCAGGTTATAATTAACGATATATTTTTTCTTTTAATAATAGGAATTATTTCGTTTTTAGAACAAATCTCGATTTAAAGTCGCGTATATTTTCATTACGCTTAATTATGCAAATATTACAAACATCTGGACCGACATTTCGTACATCCGAAGATTTTTTAAATGTAATTAAAACATATTTATGTGTATCATTATCAAGAAATGGTGTGTCAGCTATTCCGGAATTATTTGAAATGGCTTTATATAATTTTGTGGAATTACTCGATAAATTTAAACAACATTTAAAAGTTCAGATTGAAGTAAGTTCTTTTCTAATGTGATTCTAATGTGATCAATCTGTTATTCGTATTAATTGTAATTATTCAATAAGCTCCGATAAGTGCGTCAGTAGTATATCTGAAGAGCTTCTACACCTTTACAGTATACTGCCATACAGTACTCATTTCTCATCCTATATTTTTCATAAAATAGCTCCGATGATTGTAAAGTCTCTGCATTAGACAAATAATATTTTTAAATTCAAGATCTATCAGACTAAAACAACATGTAAGACCATTTTTGGAAATTTTACATTGAAAATAATTTCTTCGGCTCCTTCTTTTGTCTTTAACGCTTCTCTATGCATATGAAGAGTAAACTAATAGAGGAAGATTTTTCAGACGAATTGTCAGTGATTAGTCAATGTACTCATTCCTTATAGGTTTTGTTTCGTGAAATATTTTTGACCATATTAGAAACCACAACCAGTTCGTTTCGTCACAAATGGCTTGTAATTCAAACATTAGCAAAAATTTCTGCCGGTATAATATAAAGGAGTTGTTTTTCTTTTTATTTCATTTTAGAATCGTCTATTATTGTTTTAGATGCTCAAATTATTGTTGATCTATTTATTAATTATGATTGTTCAATGAGATCGGCAAATATATTTGAACGCTTGGTTATTGTTTTATCACGTGCTGCTCAAGGACGCCAAGCTGTTGAATTAGGTAATTTATTATTGTTGTCGTTGTTTTGAATTTGCAAAAAAAGGTATCAATTGTCTATGTTTAGGTTGCAGTCAAATTGAAGAACATAATCTTCGAATGAAAGGACTCGAATGTCTTGTATCTATTTTGAGATGTATGGTTGATTGGTCGAAAGATCTATATGTAAATCCACATTTACAAAGCAATCTTGGTAAAAAGAATTGAAACATCTTTTCATTATATATTCTTGAATATTTTATATTTCTAGGACCAGATACAAAACCACTGAATGAAAATGGAGATCATGATAGTGGTCGATCATCATCGGGTGTAGATGGTTCAATGAAACGTACGGATTCAGTTGGTTCTATCAATTCTTCACATTCAAATAGTGGACTTTCATCTGAATCATGGAAAAATCCTGGTGATTATGAAGCGGTTAGACAAAGAAAAGAATTATTTGAAAAAGGTTGTGATATGTAAGTTTTTACGATAACTATCATGGATTGATCGATCTAATTAAAACAAATTACTACTTTTCTCATTTAAGATTCAATCAAGATCCAAAAAAAGGTTTACAGTTTTTGATTGATAAAAATTTGGTTCATCAAGAAGCTGAAGATGTAGCACAATTTTTTCATTCCTATCAAGATGTTTTAGATAAAACAGTTATTGGCGATTTTTTAGGAGAAAGTACTAAGTATGATGTCTTGTGAGAAGAGATCAATTTTATTAAATATACTATTTATGTGTACATTTAGATATCATAAAGAAGGTATGTATGTCTATATTGAGCAATTGGATTTTAACAAAATGGACTTTTTAGCAGCATTAAGAAAATTTTTAGCCGGATTTCGTTTACCTGGAGAAGCACAAAAAATTGATCGTTTAATGGAAAAATTTGCTGCTCGTTATTGTGAATGTAATTCGAAGTACGATCATCATTCTAATTTTATATCTTGATAGAAATAGAATAAAGAAATATACTTTTTATATATTTAGTCTGGGAATATTTGCTAGTGCTGATGCGGCCTATGTACTTGCCTATTCAGTTATCATGTTAACAACCGATTTACATTCAAAAAATGTACATTCTTAGCTATACAAATATTTCCTTATATAAATTATTCTTTGGATAATTTTAGGTAAAGAAAAAAATGACGAAAGAACAATATATTAAAATGAATCGTGGCATTAATGAAAGTCGAGATTTACCTGAAGAATTTTTGTCAAAAATATATGATGAAATAGAAAACGAAGAAATAAAATTGAAAATAACAACAGCAGGATTACGACGTGGAGCGGGTGTAAGTGGTACGAGCGTCGGTATTAGTGGAAAACCGGAAAGTATTACAAGTGATAAACAACGTCAACTGTTATTTAATATTCAAATGAAAGATGTTGAAGTAATAGCACGTGATTTAATGTCAAATGCTGGAACCATTCGAGAATTATTTACAATAGCTAAACATCTTGAACATGTTCGACCAATGTTTCAAGTAATTTAAATTCTCTTCTTTTTTATTCAGTTTAATTAAATGGGGTATTGCTAAAAGACGCGAACACCCATGGACATCCATGAACATCCACGAACACCCCCAAATTAAAATCTGAGTTAACCAATCGACAGAGCTCGTCGAGCTGAGTATAGCAACACCTAACGAACACCCAAAAAAGTTTTTATAGTTTCGCTTTTTAAGTATATATTTTGAATGAACACCCACGAACACAAAGAAGAAAGGTAAGAACACGTAAAAATGTGTGCCAAATTTATTTTCCGATTGTTCTTTGGGTGTTCGTGGGTCAAAATGTATGCTTAAAAAGTGAAACTATAAAAAAAGTTTTGGATATTCATTAGGCGTTGCTATACTCAACTCGACGAGCTCTATCGATTGGCTAACTCAAATTTTAATTTGGAGATGTTCGCGTCTTTTAGCAATACCTAATTAAATGTTATGTCATTCTTTTTTGTTTTCTTTCTAGAAAGCTTGGTCACCATGTTTGGCTGCATTTAGTGTTGGATTACAAGATACAGATAATATTGATTTAGCAATGCTTTGTTTAACTGGTCTAAGTTATGCCATAAGAATAGCGTGTATATTTCGAATGGAACTTGAACGTAATGCATTTGTTCAAGCATTATCTCGTTTTACATTGTTAACAGCCACCTCTCAAGTAACAGAAATTAAAGCAAAAAATGTTGAATGTTTAAAAACATTAATTACTGTTGCACAAACAGATGGAAACTATCTTGGTGAAGCATGGTATGAGGTTCGTATTTACATTTCTTTTTTTAAAACGAATTATATAGAGTTTTATTTTTGTTTTTCAATTTATATTAGATTCTCAAATGTATTAGTCAACTTGAATTAGCACAGTTATTTGGTGTCAATGCTCAGAAATCACGTATGCCCGTTACTAATCATCATCATTATCCGTCCCAATTGTCTAATTCAACAGCCACATTTAATCTACCATTCGATAATCTATTTTATTCAGACAAAAGTAGACACATAGTTTGATTATGAATAATATAATAGAGACATTTTTTGTTTATATTTAGATCCTCATAATAAACGCCTACATCCTTTAAACGAACAAATTCAAGAAACAAGTTCACAAAGTATTGTTGTATCCGTTGATCGAATATTTTCCGGTTCAGCACGTTTAGATGGAGACGCAATTGGTATTAGAACAAAAAATATTTCTCCAAACTTATGTCTTTCTAATATGTTTTTGTTTTTTTTGTTAAGTTGCTTTTGTTCGAAGTCTATGTCACGTATCTATGGATGAATTATATTCATCAACACCACGAATGTTTAGTTTATTGAAAGTTGTAGAAATATCGTATTACAATATGGGACGAATTCGTTTACAATGGTCGAGAATTTGGGAAATTGTTGGAGAACATTTTAATAAAGTATTGTTTGCCTTTTTACTGTTGTTAATTACACATACATCTCTATTTTCATAGGTTGCTTGTAATCCATTACAAGATGTAGCATTCTTTGCTGTTGATTCATTACGACAATTGTCAATGAAATTTCTTGAAAAAGGCGAATTTCTAAATTTTCGATTTCAAAAAGAATTTTTAAAACCATTTGAACATATAATGAAAAAAAATTCGTATGTTTCTTGAAATTTAAACTAAATTTATATGACGTCTAAATTTTTTACTTTTCATTATTAGCTCATCAACAATACATGATATGGTTGTACGTTGTGTAACACATTTAGTAGATTCACAAGCAAAAAATATTAAATCTGGATGGAAAAACATATTTAGTGTATTTCAAATGGCAGCTGCTGATACAGATGCGAGTATTGTAGAATTAGCCTTTCAAACTTGTACACATATCATAAGTAAATTTTTAAAAGAGAATTTATCATAAAAATATTTAATTATATTCTCTTTTAGCCACGGTATTCGATCGTCATTTTGCTTCAGTTCTTGATAGTTTTCAAGATGCTGTTAAATGTTTATCAGAATTTGCATGCAATGCTTCGTTTCCTGATACATCAATGGAAGCAATACGTTTAATTAGACAATGTGCCAAATATGTTGCTGAAAAACCTCATGTTAGTTGTAGCACAGTGTAAAATCGGTATAAATAACGTTATAAATTGTATTTAGATGTTTAATGAACATGCTGGCGAAGATTTAATCAACGTTCCAGAAGAAGATCGTGTATGGGTTAAAGGATGGTTTCCTGTTCTATTTGAATTATCATGTATCATTAATCGATGTAAACTTGATGTACGAACGAGGTATAGATTGACTGAGAAATAAATGATGATCGAAAAGTAAGATTTTTTTTTTTCTCCTTCTATGCAGAGCTTTGACAGTGATGTTTGAAATAATGAAATATTATGGCGAAACTTTCACTCAAAACTGGTGGAAAGAGTTGTTTAACGTTGTATTTCGAATATTTGATAATATGAAATTACCTGACACTCAAATTGAAGTAAGTAAAACATTTTACTCTAAAATTATCTCAACTAATTTCTCTTTATAGAAAATTGAATGGATGACAACAACTTGTAATCATGCATTATATGCCATTGTTGATGTATTTACACAATTCTTTGATGATATGGCCGATTCGTTAGTCGAAGATCTTTATTCTCAATTGAAATGGTGTGTAAATCAAGGTATGATAATAACTGAGAAATACAAAATTTTTGATCGTTTATATTGAACAATTTTTTTTTCTTCTATAGATAATGAACAATTAGCTAAATCTGGAATTAATTGTCTGGAAAATTTTGTTATTGCATGTGGTCAACGTTTTACACCGCAAATTTGGGAACGAACATGCGCGTGTATCTTGGAAATATTTCGTTCTACATTACCAGAAGCGTAAGTTTTTTTGTTTAATTAATATCTACATTCTTTACTCCAGTTAAGCATTATTATGATATTCACTATATCAAATATTTTTTATTTTGTAGATTAATGACATGGCGACCAGATACTGATTCATCGACAATGACTACTATTATCGAAACAAGTGTAAGCATTTCGTTTTTATACAGTTTATTGACAATAAAGTTTTATAATTTCGACTGTTTTAGATGCTCGATCGTACATATAGTTCATTTGATCATGCAGCTGTTGAATCAGCATCTAGTCAACATAATCGATTGAAACATGGTGGTAGTGTTGCTAGTTTAAATAGTTCAACATCAACAGAAGGTGGTGAACAAGAATTACGACAACGTTATTCAAGTAGCGGTAGTAGCGAAAGAACAAGTTTGTATTTGTTATTACTTTTTGTTAATATAAAATGATGAAGATGTATTGATGATATATGTGTGTTTTTTCTTTTTTTAATTTAAGGACCAAATTCCGATTATCGTCTATTTCAAATATTAACAATTAAATGTGTTGTACAATTAGAGTTAATTCAAGCTATAGACAATATTGTATTTTATCCGTCAACAAGTAAAAAAGAAGATCTACAAAATATAGCTGTCGCACAGGTTTGTATGATCACTTTTTTACGTTATTTTTTTCTCTTTTTTTTTAAAAGAAAGTTATCGTAGCACCATGAAGAATCGATTTGTTTTCCAGAAGTTAACATGGTTTAAATGTCAGGTATTCATGCATAGTATAAATGTCGTTCGACATTGATTTATTTGCAATTGAAAGTTAGAATATTAGAAAAGATTTTTCATTATTATCATAATTTGTTTGTCTAATATTCTTTTGCATGTTTCTATTTCTATTTATTTTACACTTCATAATTGGGTTATTATTATGAGTTAAAAGGAAAAAGTGAAACTGTTTTAGTAGTTCTATTGTTCATTATCTTAGTAGAATTCTTTATTATTTTCTTGTAGATTTCTAATTCTTATAGGCATTGGCTTCATGTATACCAGGTCAACATAATCAATTTACACTTTCGGATGAATCACGTGATGATCAAGGAATGTATCAATATATGAGTATTGATCAATTGTTATTATTAGTCGATTGTCTTATCGAATCACATATTTTTGCTCGTACATTTAATTCAAATCATGAACAACGAAATTTACTGTGGAAATCTGGTTAGTTACTTAATGTTAATTATTTTTTTTTTTATTCAATTAAATAAAATTTTTGTATATAAACAGGTTATCGTGGTAAAGCAAAACCAAATTTACTCATACAAGAAACACATAGTATAGCGTGTGCATTTCGTATATTATTTCGTTTATATAATAATACATCTCGACGTGAATGTTGGGATACACTTCGACGAAGAATTATTAGGTATCTGGTATAATAATTTATAAAAAAAACCCATGAAATTATCAATGTCTATTTCTATTTTAGGCTAACACGTGATACTCTTGAATATTATTTGACATTACAATCAGAAAGTCATCGTGATGCTTGGACAAGTGTACTCCTTTTACTTTATTCTAAATTATTAAAACTCGATGATGAAAGAGTAAGTATACCACCGATGATTTCCTTTTTAAAGAGAGAGAGTCAACAATTTTGTGCAATAGAATTTTTAAAAATTAAAACAAAAAAAAAAGAAGTATTTTGTTTGATTTTTCTTGCTTATGAGAATAAGTAAGTTAATGGCAAATGATGGTCAACAAAGTCTTGTTTTGGTTTACAGAACAAAATAAGAGTTGAGAATTTTAAAATTTTTTAGTCAAAACTGTCTCGAATCATTTTGTCTATAAAAAAAAATCTAGACATGAGAAAAAGTTCATCAATAGAAAAACCTATTTATGATCTAGAGGTAGTATGAAATATATTTTTAAAGGAACAGTTTAAAAATTAAATATGAATTTTACTTATAATATTCTTTTAGTTCAAATTTTATGGATCCGATATTTATTTACTTGTATCGGAAGTAATTGTATTTGATTTGAAACCCGAATTACGTTATATGACTCGTGAATTTTTATTTCGTATTGGAAACATTTTCAACATCAATAATACATCATCAAGACAACTACAAATAGCGTGAAACAATAAATTTTATTTTTTTTTATAATTTTCTTTCTCAACATATTTCTTCACACATTCCGGTAAGCGCGTACAGATTGATTTCAATTGATATTTTTCCATAGATCTTCTTTCTTTGTCTCTCTATGAAAATTGTGTAAAAAAACATGTTCTTCGTACACACACACACATACACATACATGCATACACACACGCACTAATTTCATAGTTTTTATCTGTTGTTTTTCATTTTTTTAATTTGTTATTATTTATTTCGATACACAGTCTTTAGGCAAATATTTTTATCTTCTGTTTTCTGTTGTTGTTTTTTCTATATTTTTCTCATCATTGTATAATTATATAAAAATATGTGATTTAATTGTTGTTATTGTCGTTATAGTTCTTTCTTTCTCTTCATTTTTACGCTCTCAGTTTTGAGTTCAAGATTAACTTTTTGTTGTTTTGTGTTCAAAATATATATATTATTATTAATTTTCAAACGTTTACTATTTTGTATAAATTTTATTTTTTTGTTCTATATATATATATCTTTATATATAAATGCATCACACAAAGACATCGCACATACGGACACCGCACACACACACACACACACACACACACACTTCTATATTTGATTTATTTATATAAACTAAAACTAACAGAAATAAAATACAATAAATAAAATGTTTTGTTCTCTATTAATATAATATTATAGATATTTATTTGTATTTAATATGATCTGTATTTCATCATTTGAAATGCTAAACAGTAAGTCAAAATTCAATTTATCTCATATTTATTAAATACGAAAATTTTCAAATTTTAATTATATGCGTTATCAGAATGAGTAGTCACGATAAAATGTGATAGTACAATGACAAACAATCAGTCAACTATCATCACTCTCTAATATCTTACTTCAAAAATTGCACCTATGGTATTCTATTTGTATGTAGTTTTTAGATAACAAGAGAGATATTTTCTGGTTTGAGCTCTAAGCATTTTTATGAACAAGTAATGGAAAAAGTTTTAAATCAAAGATTTTTTTCATATAAGACACCTTTACAAAAAGTCAAAGTACACAAAAAATGCTAGAGAATAAGCATATGTCCTACTTAACTTTTCCTCGTTCCAAATAGAAAAAGGGACAAAACAATAGAGATGTCCCAAAATTATTCTTTTGACGAATTTTTAGAATAAAAATTTTTTTATATTATTTCTTCTCATTCAGTAGATTTGCTTTTTCAAAAATAAAACGCATAAATGTAATGTTTCATATTTACATAACTAAACTAAATCGACTTTTCGCTTTCTAGCATCGACGTCTTCTCTCTCTTTCTTTCGTTCTATTTTTTGTTTGAATTAATATAAGATCAGAGTACTCTCGTTCTGTTTACCGTTTGTTTGAGTTTATCTATCCTTGATTTTAATGTGCTTAATACTATTTAGCCGATCTTTTTATTGGTTTGACTATTGTTTACAAAAAAAAATTATGTTTTACTGATTTATTCTAGCAGATGACAGAAGTTGGTACCACTACAAATGAACATAACTTAGTTTAGATCTAGATAAATGTTTCGTTTATTTTTATATCTAGAAACTTGGAGTTATGAATTACAAGGATAAATTTTTTTTTCTTATATTGCATTTTTTAGCTTCTAGATCAATGTTCGGCGTCAATTCGTTTAGTGCTATTGGTGTACGATGTTTGAAACAAGTAAGTTAAGCGTTGTTTTTTGTCGATGAAACTTTCTTTTTACTCGTTGATATTTTTTTTTAGCATTTAAGACGAACATTATCCACGTCCTCATCAAGTGTACAATCAAAAAAGGTTTATACAGATATATATGAGGCTGTTCAAGACATTCCACATGGAGCCAAAGTACTTGTAGGCGGATTTGGATTATGCGGTATTCCTGAAAATTTAATACGTGCATTAATAAAAACAGCTCAGAAAGATTTGACAGTTGTCAGTAATAATTGTGGAGTTGACGATTTTGGTCTTGGATTATTATTAAGAACAAAACAGGTATTTAAAAAATTAGATATTTATACGATATTCGACTTCCTTTTTCTTTAAAGATTAAACGTATGATATCGTCATATGTAGGTGAAAATCAAGAATTTGAAAGACAATATTTAAGTAAGCACTAATTTCATTTCAATATAAATTAATATTCATGTTTATTTATAGACGGTGAACTCGAAGTTGAATTAACACCACAAGGAACACTCGCTGAAAAAATTCGAGCCGGAGGAGCAGGCATTCCCGCCTTTTTCACACCAACAGGTTTTGGTACACTTATTCAACAGGGTGGAGCTCCTATTAAATATGATGGGAGTTCAAAACGTACATCCATTGAAAGTGCTCAGAGAGAGGTAGAATAAATGGAAAAACAAATGACACAAATAAAATTTTTTTGATTTTTTTTTCATACTGCAGATTCGAATGTACAACGGTAGACCATACGTTTTAGAAGAAGCAATTACCGGTGATTATGCATTAGTAAAAGCCTTTAAAGCGGACAAATCTGGAAATCTTATTTTTCAGTAGGTAATAACATCATTTCGATTATTATTGGTTGCTTTCTCTTTTTTTTCATAGAAAAACAGCAAGAAATTTCAATGCTCCTATGTGTAAAGCAGCTAAATGCACAATAGCGGAAGTGTGTGTTTGAAACACTGAATGAGAGTGCTCATCTTCATGTTAAATTCTTCGATGTTACAGGTAGAAGAAATTGTTGAAATAGGAGATTTAAAACCCGATGAAATTCATGTGCCAAATATTTATGTACATCGTATCATAGTTGGTGAAAAATATGAAAAACGAATTGAAGTAATGTTGTCTCCGGTATAAATATTCTAAAGACAGTTTTGTCTCTTGTTTAGCGCCGAACAGTAAGAAAACGTGATGGTAAAACCGCATCACCTACATCATCTAAGAAAAAAGATGATACAACACGAGAAAGAATAATTCGTCGTGCCGCACTTGAATTTACTGATGGCATGTACGCCAATCTTGGCATTGGCATTCCGGTAAGCTGTTCGTCATTTATAAATAATATATTTTTTGTTGTAAAATATTGAAAATATTATAACAGATGTTGGCATCAAATTACATTCCGGATGGTATTGTTGTCAATTTACAAAGTGAAAATGGAATTCTTGGATTGGTAATAAAACGATTCAATAACTTCTTCATAGTTTCAACGTTTTTTTTTCCATGTTTTAGGGCCCATTTCCATACGAAGGTGAAGAGGATCCAGATTTGATAAATGCCGGCAAAGAAACAGTAACAGTTCTTCCTGGATCATCTTATTTTTCCAGTGATGAGTCATTTGCCATGATCAGAGGGTACTGTGTTAAACATATGTAGTTATTTATGAAACATTTTAACTATTTTGTATAGAGGACATATTGATCTTACCATGCTTGGAGCAATGCAGGTATCACAATACGGTGATCTAGCAAATTGGATGATTCCGGTAAATTATTAACAAGAATCTCCATCTTTTTCTAAGTTCTATCATTTTTTTTTGTTTCCATAGGGCAAACTTGTGAAGGGTACATTTTTTAAAAGTCCCTTTAAGAATAACAAAATTGAATAATTTTAATATATAGGAATGGGTGGGGCGATGGATTTAGTAGGATCTGGTCGCACAAAAGTCGTCGTTACTATGGAACATAATGCCAAAGTAAGTTTTAGTCTAGATAAAAAATGTTTTTTTAGATTTGTTTTCTTTTCTAGGATGGCTCTCCTAAAATACTCGAATCCTGTAACTTACCTTTAACAGGAAAAAGTGTTGTGGATCTCATTATAACAGAAAAGGTAAATGAGATAGCGTCTTGGTAGAATATTGTTCTTAGAGAATGTTTTCTATATTTTTGTAGTGTGTATTCGAAGTTGATCATGAAAAAGGTTTAACTTTAACGGAACTAGCTGATGGTTATACGACCGAAGATATTATAAAATTAACCGGTTGTCCAATAAATGCAAGTTTACAAGTTGCCTTAACTCTTGAAATACGAATATGTCATTAAGTTTACTTTCTATATTTCAGATCTCTGATAATGTTAAACCAATGCAACAAGTTCAAACAAAATCGTCTACAAAACAAGGTTAAAACTTCACTTAAGCTGATTTTTAACAGATAAAATTATTTTTATAGTGTTCTGTAGTTCTTTATACTAAATGGTATACGCGTTTGTTCTGATCAGTTATTTTTTTAAAATTGATTAACTATTTTTATATACACGTGTGATAGATATTTATACATTTTATACATTTTATTTGAAAAATTAAAAATGAGAGAGTTGACTAAACATATTTCAATTGTAAACATTTTAAAATACAAACGAAATTACTAAATTTTCTATATTTTTCTATCTTAGTTAAATAAATTGTAAATGTGTTCATGTAGTTCACTCAATTATAATTTTCAAAGAAATCTTAATGAAAATGGTAACGAGTCAATCACTGAAGACAAACACCACATATTAATGTCAATACCAGTTACGTTAGTCGATAATCTCAAAAACTGTCTCTGAGGAACCATTTGAAGTTCCTACGGAGATAGTAACAGAATTTCCATGGGAATTCGTAATATAGTACACCTTAATAGCTCAAAAGATGTGACTAACCTAATGAGACTCCTTGTAACCAAGATTTCATGAACAGAAATTTCAAAAAGTGTGCGTTTTCGAGATTTTGCCTACAGTATAGAGATGTGCAACCCGACCCGCCCCAAAGGTTGGGTATGGGTACAGGTTCTATTTTTCCCATTTACCTGAAAACCGGAAGGTTTTAGCGAAAGAACCACAAAATTTTAGTGAAACGATACAGGATTTTAGCTAAAATACATGAAGGTTTAAAAAAGAATTATTTGAAATGTCTGAACGTTCATTTTGGAGCGGAAATGTGAGCGTAGAAGTTGTTTATCATGTTTTTTTCTGTGATATAATGCTTTGCTGTCGCTAAATTTCTTAGAGTCAATCTTCAAAATTGAAAATATTGAGACGCTGCACTGAGAAGAAAAGGTGCTCAAATTTTTACACTACTTTCTCTTGTCTTCTGAGGCAAAGGATAGTGTTCAGAAAATCTTCAATACATAGAAGATAGACCCTTTCACATGCGGAATCGAATGGACGCGTCAAATATCGAAAAAAATAAAGATTTCCAGACCGATTTTCCTGAGTCCCTGAGCGCAAAATCATCCTGGGCCTTGCACAGAGTTTCGCTTCAGGAAAACTGTGGGAACCAAAGTTGTTCAAAATCAAATTTCACACCAGATGAGAAGAGAAAATTTTGAAAACACGATTTTTAAATCAAAATTTAAGAAAAATTCGACTATTTAAAAGTGTTTTGGGGTTTAAAAATCGACTTTTCAAAATTTCAAAAATTCCTCCGCTCATCCGGTGTATAATTTGATTCGGAACAACATTTGTAACGAAACTTTTGTTCGTGCTCCAGGTTTTTCGGAAATATGTTTTGCTCCGAAAGTGAATCGGTTAAGTCAAACTCCGTGAGAAAACAGTGAAGATTTTTTCCTGGGATACATCTCCATGTGCCCGAGCGGCGCAAGAATTAGCGTTCCATCTCGAAAAACAAAAATTCTACAGAAATTTTTAAAAATGGACAAAAATCACTAACTTCAAGATTTTTTTCTGAAAAAACTTGAACTCCCGAAAATGAAAAAATTTTGATTCCTAGGTTCCTAGTTGCTCTCCAAACTGAGCGTAATCTTAAGAAATATCAAGATCTTGATTTCTTAGAATATCTTAAACGTCTACGTTTTCTACCACGAGCTAACTGAAAAATATTTCAGTACGTCAAGATCTTGCTTACAAGAAGTTACAATAGGTTATGCTCACCGTGTAAGGCATCAAAAGTTACCCAAAGATCTCATAGCTATCTGCGTGTATGAACTGGCTCTAAGGGGTCAAAAGTTTTTGAGGTCTTTCAGCTCCAATACCACTCGAATCAGAATGAAAGTCCAGTCTGTCACGATGAAATGAAGGTGAAAAATCCTATTTGATCTGCGAAAGAATTGAATTGGCAATCTTCGTTTTCGAACGAAGGAAATTTCGCTGAAAGACCTCAACAACTTTCGCTTAAACTTTAGCTTAGATCTATTGTCAAAGACATACTGACAACCCCTGAGAACTTCATTGGAGATAATGGATAGGCACGTTACTACCTTTTCTAATTCTATCCTAAAATATGTAGCCACACATCATGTTTGGCTCATCAGGCTAGGTAAAATGTTGGACTTTAATATCATTTCTCAAACTACACTATTAACTGAAAATGTTTTCTACCTTATAGAAAACGACGTAGTGTAGGAGATGCTCGAGCATTTTAAACAGTTATAATATGCTATACGACTTTATAATGAATTAGAAAATCAACAATTTCTAAAAAATAGATTCTTTAAACAACATTCAACATTCCTCAAAGAGAGATGCCTCTGCCTAGAAACTTGTGCTTTTGGTTCGTGGGCTCAGAAAGTTAATATGTTAACAAGAAACTAGATTTTTTGACTAAGAAATAAACGTACTTCGTAAATCTTTTCTTGACGAAGCGCTAAAATAAATTTCAGGAATACCAAAGTTTCCTCTCGAAACAGTTTGGTTTTTGATATAAGCTATTAGTACGATTCTGCTGTTTTTTGTGCCCTTTGATACTTTTAAATCGTAATTTTATTACGATTTAAAAGTATCAAAGGTTACAAAAGGAAACAGTTTTTATTAAATAATTACTCATGATCACGGCAAAGCCTGATTACGAATCAATTTTATTTCATCTCATCGAAAAAGTGACCTGATAAAGCATAGTAGTCATCGATTTTCAGTGATAAACAAGAACGTTCTAAATCAGTAGAAATGCTGTCTCTAAATTGCAGAACGTATCAGTTACTGCCGCAAGCGAGTGACATCTCTCAACTTCAACGCAAACAACAGAATTTCAACACAGTAATTCTTAAACTAACGTTAAATGTAATTATATTTATTCAAGTCAGCCTTTAATTTATAACTTTATACCAAATTTCAAAGAAGTCAAAAGTTAATGATGGACGAGCAACAAACAGCTGATTCTTCGGCAGCAACACTTTCTCTAGCTAAAGACTACGTTTGGTTCACACAACAAATTTTCAGAGTTAACTTCGAAAGCATTCACATCTAAATCTTTAACATATCAGTAAGGTTTTGACATTTCCCCTGAAATTGTGCTGCTTCCTGGCTTCAGTACTCTCAAAGGTTGTGGCTTGCTAACAGCCAGCCGATTTTGAATTTACATTCTACAGTTGCCCTTCTGCTCATACCGCAAAATTGAGTAGAGAGTCAGATCTTTGTTTCCTCACAGAACCGCTGTTGCTGCTCTTGTCTAATGGAACCATATTATTGGTTATTGAGCTCATTCATGACTGGATTAAGTTAAAGTTAAATGATGTCCGAAACATCATTTAATTCAGAGTTAACTTTCTGACCAATCAGCGTTATTTTAGCTCATTAACTTTTGTAGTGGGGTAATACTAA
>CAJNOQ010003901.1:0-14958 GCA_905250885.1 Didymodactylos carnosus
ACACTCTCAGAGAGTGGCAATAGCTCTTGTTGACACTCTCAGAGAGTGGCAATAGCTCTTGTTGACACTCTCAGAGAGTGGCAATAGCTCTTGTTGACACTCTCAGAGAGTGGCAATAGCCATTCCGATTTTTTTTTCGGTGAAGAGAAAATTTGATTTCACTGAAAAGTAGAGCAAAACGGCTAAGTTCATTTTTTGATAATTTTTAGTTTTCGATTTAACTCTTCCACCGCGATTCAGTTTTTCGAAGAAAATACCTTCAATGTATCAATTACCATGCATGCTCACGTTCGATAAATGTACTCATTGATATTTTCGATGTATGGGAAGTATCCGTATTCGTCACTAGGATTTTTCTAAGGAGACTAACCATGTTGGTTTTTTCTCATCCTCTTTTCTTCTGTGGTACATGGGATTTTTCCGACTTGTTTATACATACATATATAAATACATACATCATTCTAGTCGAGATAATGGAAATAAACCAAAGTCACATTTTAAGTAAAACTAATTTTTCACCGTATAAGCAAGAAAAAAAGTTTTTGAACGAATTATACAGCTTGACCAAATGCAGATAACCGATTTTGTGCACGTGAATGATGTACCTTTTTGCAATATTTATTATAATTGTTTCGAACTTCTTAGTTCTCTTCAGACTAAATAGCGCGGACAGAAACGTGTATATATATAACAGCGCTTTCAAAAGAAGTCCATGCATTGCAAGTCCATGTGTCAAGCTGTATAATAAAAAAAATTAAAAAAAAATTTTTTTTTCTTGCTTATACGGTGAAAAATTAGTTTTACTTATAAGATTAGGCAACAACAATCAAGAGAAGCAAGTGCGACGACAGCCTAGAGAATAAAAACTTTCTGTCCTGACTGCGACAAATTCTTTAAGTTTCGTGCGATTTTAAGGCTATTTTAAGTCATCTGATGCCAGTCCTAGGACTGTAAGGAAACCAACCATGCTCAGAACACCGAAAATCACGGTCTCGCTTGACTTCCATTTTGACGAGGATTTCACCTGTCTATTAAGAGTGGTGGTAGTGGGTCGTAGCCTGTGTTTAGCTGCAAACATGGTTGGAAAGCTCAGTTATTAATGATTGCTTCATGTATTATGGATATCAGTAGACTCAACTCGCGCTCTATCGATTAGCTGTTCCAGATTTTAACTTCGGGAACTCCTAGTGTTAGTGGGTGCTCTTACATTTAACAAAATATTCGTGCATAGTTGTATTTCTAACATCAAGCAAGCAATATTTCCAGGTCAGTATGAATACGTTAAATCTGAACCACTTTTATTAGATTTTTTCTAAAAGCTTTGTTCTTTAATTAAAGAACTAAAATTTGAGAAATGTAAAAAAGCTTTGTGTCACCAGAAAAACTAATTACGGCAGACTGAATTCTTCGTGTTATGTCTCGTAAAAGACTATCCCCAACTAATAACCTTTACAATGCATTGAAGGGTACTCAAACATCGACGAATTAACCCTTTCAGGACGGGATTATTTTTCGTCAAAAAAACATATGAAAAATAAAATTTAAGAATCAACTTATTCTTTTCTTCATTCAGGCTTATTAATAAGCTTGCAATGTATGATATTCTCGAAAACAATTTGCAACACATAAACCTACATTACAATCTGAGCATTCATACTTGATACGAGAACGTTTTTTTGGTCGTTTGCTAGTCGTACTGCAGACAATGCATCTTCGTGATCCTCCGCCGGTTAGTGATGGAAAATGACGAGCCGTCAGTCGCAATGGTTTGTCAGCAGATGGTCGAACTCTTCTTGAATTCCGTTGAGTACCATATTTGTCAATGATCTGTCGAATTACTTGTAGACGAAAATCAGTGAACTCAAGAGTTACGTGTTTCTTTTCCTTGTATAGTATGTAAGCATTTAACATCGATAAATCGAGCAGATGGAAAAAGAGCTTCTTATACCACTTGATCGTTTTGCGAACACATTCTGAAAAGCTAATTTGCATATCTGACTTATCCACTAAGCCCATATTGTCGTTGTAGTCCTTGATGCAAAGGGGTTTTGCTATTGGTTTGTTCGTTACACGGTCAATTTTATTAGTTAGTACCATATCTGGTACATGGATTGTAGACAGCATGTGAACATCGCGCTTATCACGCCATTTCAATGCAAGTAATATATTTGTATGTTGAAACGTTTGTTTATCTTTTTGTAACTTCGAAGGGAATGTAGGCAGACCAGCTCTGTTGCTTCTGGCAGTTCCACAAGCACTTGTTCGCCTATAGTGTAGCTTTTCGAATAGAATAGGACTTGTGTACCAATTATCGATGAACACTACATGACCTTTGTCTAAATAGCTATTCATCAGAGTCATAACAATTGAACCAGACATTCCTAGTTCTTTGTCCAATTTAACCTCCGTCTGTTGCCCCGTATAGATAATAAAATTCATAATGAAACCAGTGTGACAGTCGCATAATATAAATAATTTCACGCCGAAACGATGTCGTTTTGACGGTATGTATTGTTTGAAATTCAAACGTCCTTTCCATAACATCAGGCTTTCATCGATACACAGGTTTTTGTATGGTTTGATACAAAGTTTGAATTTCTTTCTCAAATGATCAAGAATTGGCTTGATTTTTTGCAATCGATCGCCACCTTGCTGGTTGTCATTGAAATGTAGAAATTTCAGTATTGACAGAAAGCGATCTCTAGTGAATATTCGAGTAAAAATTGGAGTAGAGATAAGCTGATCTGTAGACCAGTAGTCTTTTATTCGCTTCTTTTTCGTATGAGCCATAAGCATTACGACAGCTAGAAATGAATAAACCTCATGAGGAATGATCCCCAAATGGCAAATCGCTTTTGACCTGAAACCTATGTTCTCCTAGGTTATCGATGATGCTGATTACGAATATAAACTCTCTTTGTGCTGCTAGTGAGTTTTTGAGGTGATCTCGGGAAACCCGATCTCTAGAGACCCCAGTATTAAAACAAAACAAAAATGTTTTCACGATGCCATCTTGTAGAGCATTACAATCAAATTTCCGGTTGGCATCACAATTCTCAAAATTCTGAAATTCTGAATTTGCAGCAAAATTCTTACAATTATCGAATTCTCAATTTACACCAGAGTTCGCAGAATTATGAAATTCTCATTTTGCATCACAATTCTCAAAATTCTCAAATTCTCGACTTCCATCACAATTCTCAAAATTCTCAAATTGTCAATTTGCAGCAGAATTCTCACAATTCTCAATCTGCAGAATGTAAAAGCAAATTTGATTGTACATTCTGGACACAGAGAAATTGTGCGAATGCTGGTGCAAACTGAGAATTTCAAAATTTTGAGAATCGTGATACAAACCGGAAATTTGATTGTACAATCATGTTAATTGAGTATTTGAGAATTGTGATGTAAATCGAAAATTTGCTTTTACATTCTGCAGATTGAGAATTGTGAGAATTCTGCTGCAAATTGAGAGTTTGAGAATTTGGAGAATTCTGCTGGAAAGTGAGACTTCGATAATTGGGAGAATTTTGACTGAAATTGAGAATTTGGGAATTGTGACAATTCTTGTGCAAGCCTAAACTTTGCTTGGAGAAGACTCGCTTCAGTTTTTAGTACGAATTTAAAGTGCACAAGTTGTACATGGTACTGAACTGTTTTCTTAGAAAAGATCCATTTTAGTTTTTGAGAGAATTGACGAGGAATAGAGCTGGTTATCGTTTAAAAAGGAGTTTCTCTCACAGATACGCAAATAGGTATATCGTTTGGAAGAATAAGTTAGTACTCAAGCAAAAGTGCGCTACGGAGAAAATCTAGCTCCGTCGACTACATAACCGGGCGGTTATTCACTGGCTGGATCTAGCTAAATGTACCTTTTTACCTAGTTAGCTAGCTGCAACCTAGTAATGAACCTAGCACTAGGTTATCATAATCGAGTACGAGTGGGAGGTTGACAAGTAGGTTAACCACCCAGTTAACCGACCTGTTAAGCTAGCGCCAAAGACGAAATATGTTTATTAAAAGGGTGGCTTTCAAGTAAGTTAACCGGATGGTTGGAAGGTCCGGTTAATCTTCATCGTCAGATTCTTCGTTGCTGTAATCATCAAAAAAATCGCTATCACTGTCGGACTCAATATTAGTATGAATTTCATCCACTTCTGTATTTCGTTTGTGTTTGAATGCAGCCATGGTTTGTTCAAAAAGCAACCAAATGAACGAGACGAAATAGGCAGTAATATCAAATACTTTTCTAATGTATCGTTTGTGAGAGTAATCGATCGCTAGTCAATAAGTCAAAAAGTTTCAAATGATGGATATATATATATATATATCAGAGTGTGGAAAGAGAGCAATCTCTAAGGTAAAAGAAAGAAAAGAAAGAGAGTAAATCAGAATGATAGTGTCATGGGTTGATGCAGAACAAAAAGAAGAGGAAAAATCAGGACTGATCACGAAAATAACACTAGGTATATATCATTATAATAAGTATATTATAATACATACACAGCTATTCCTGATCGTCAATGAATAATGCCTCTCTGTTCAAAAACAATCAGTAGCCACTATAGTGGCCTCCCGTCCCGAAAGGGTTAAGAGAAGAAGACAGTAATATTGACTAACTAGATGAATACCTAGCAATAAGTCTGTTTTGTCCTTATGATGTTTTGTACACTTTTTCAGCAGTATATTAAATTCCTATTCGAAGGATTACAGGTTTTGATAGTATAGCTGCCGAAAAGTCTTATTTGTCGACGACAAACATTAGGTCGGCTTGCAAATTTTTGAAAGTACAAAGTCTGGGAAAGAAAACTGAAGAAAAAAGCTGAAGCTCGACGGAAACGTTGTTGAAATAAAATATGATTATGGAAAGGTATTGAAAATATCGTATTCAAGTATGCTATAATGTGGAATGGATGCTTGCTTGTGTACTCTTTTTACGCCATAAGAAGAGCAAAAATAGTAGAACAAGCGATAACTTCTAAGCTTTAAAAGTTCGTCCAGCGCACAAACATTTTAACTAAACAGTACTATCGCAGAAAATGCGAATCACTTTTATTAAAAGTATTTCAAACATGAAAAAATAAGTTAATAGCGCCCGCTGCAGCTAGCCATAAAAAAATGTAAAAGTATTGAAACCAGTTAGCGGTCGCTGCAGATAATTATATCAATTTCAGTATCCGTTGGAATTGGCTGCATAAACGTACACATCGTGGATCGGCGCTAAAATAAAATTCTTGTATCGGCAAAAGCATAGGATTTTGGGTGATGGCTTTTAGGTATTTTGAAAAAAGTGATAACTAGTGTAACTTTTGGTTGAAATATCACTCACAGCTCAGTAATTTGGAAGAGAAATATTTGCCTAATAAAGGTCTTAGAAAACCTTTTCCGAAATATTTGCAGATATATGATTTTTCAAACACATCAGGGCTATCCAATCATGTGCAAAACTCCATCTCAAAACTTGTACAAAAAATTCGACTTTCTAGCGAGAGGGCTCTTAAGACTTTCGATGTTACAGTTATAGGAGTGAGAGAGGAGAGTAGTGTAACTAGACAGATACTCTTTTCATTAAATCGTATTAAATGCCTATCTGATCTTATTAGACTAAGTTCGAATTGCTGACATGTTAAAAGTGAATAGCGAACAGTTCTGCATACTTATGTAAATAAAATTGACAACATTGTAAGTAATAATAGAAGCTTTTCCGTTTTACAGAAACAAGAATATTTAAACCACTCAAATCTAGTATTTGAGAGAAAAAATTTATTTATTAGCACAGCAACTATTCACCTAGTACCATAAGTCAAAACAACAAAGTTGTATAAGCGATATTAAAACTCAATTAAGCAAAACAACCATTGCCATAATCAATTTTTCATGTCTTCCTCTAGAGAAGAAAAAACTAGTTAATATTTTATGCGTCAAAAACCGTACGCTCTATTTTTTCTCTAAATCCATTTAACTTTGTATATATGTCCATTCAACCATAATGATTATGTCTAGCTACTATTTCTCTTCGTTTAGTCGTTAACAGAATGACGATAATGGACGTATTTAATTTTACAGATCACCTTACTTAATGAATTATTCGTTATCAGTCGAAGAAACGTGTACTAGTAGGACTGACAGAAATACTAGCAACAGCTGGCTTGAGTTACTGTTTAAAAGAAGATAGTACAAACCTTAACAAGATATGGTTTAGAGACGAGATGAAAGTGCCTAGATTTTTTCCTTTTATTCTGAGAGTGACTCATCATTACATATCCTATATATATTATTCCTTTATCAATGTGCGATGATCGCTTATATATTGTGTTTTTCACTCTAATGCTTATCATCAGGGCGCCGACGCATTGTATGTCGCTCGTTTATCGGAATGTATCAAATTGGACAACGTAGCAGCTGTTAAAGGATAGAAAATAGCGCTTATATATCAAAAAACTAAATATGAACTCTTAAAAAATCCCAGATCCCAGGTGTATAAAAAGGTAAATATCTATGCACTTCTGCTACTTTGAAAATAAGTTCTATCGCTAGTAGCTGGATATATGCACTTGCTGATCTCATTAAATACGCATTCTCTACCCGATTAGAGCATTCTGGCACCTGGGGCTTGCTTTCAATATATATAGAGCACTAGAAAATTTAATTAAAATTATGAATTTTTCATATTTTTTACAGTTCTCCGACACCAGAGTATCTAACTTTCACAGTGCATAAATGCTTCATGCGTTATCCACTTACGACCTGCTTGATTTTACGACAAAAAAAATGATTACAAAAGAATATAAATCATTTTTCAAGACTAGTAACAGCTGCTACGCTTTAATCCGTTCACTTTTTTTTATCTCCAGCAATTCCAATAAAGTCATTTTCCAAACGTATTTTTCATGGCTGGCGACTTGATGATTAGGCGATAGCCATTTATTGTTAGCTAGTAAAATAAAACGAGAAAGAAAATAATTTAGATAGATTAAAAGTTTTATAATTCGGCCATTTTTAGTTCAAATTGACTCAATATTGCAGGAGACACTCAAAACAAAAGAAATGGTCGAATTATAAAACTTTTAATCCACGACGGTCAAAGGCTAAAAATCGAATTTTCAAAATAATTTATTTCCTGACCTTATTTTCGTTTCCGCACTAATACAAACATTGCTACCGTAATCAGCATGATCGATAACCTATGTTCCAAGGATTACCAAGGATTTTTTTGAGGTTACCAGATGTGTCTCCACTGAGATAGGTATCTTCTCGATAAACGTCTGTAACTTCGGAACCTTGAAGGATAAATCCCCTCGCCTGACTCTCATTTTGTAGGCTAATCGACGGACTACCTATCGATGCGAAAAAAGCGATATATTTCTACGATAGGCAATGGAGCTACGCGATGGTTTTCCAAAGATTTGCTAGAAAACCGACCCTTAGAATTTTTTCCAGTTGCGTTTCTGTTTGCAAAAAGATGTTCGAGGGTCTTGGCTACACGCTGATCAAAACTGCAGGTCTTTACCTTATTCCTGTCAAAAGTTATTCAAAAAAATAACGAAGTATCTTGTATTTTGGTTCAGATAATAGTAGGGTCTAAAGGTTTTTTAAAACCTGAAAATCCAGTTCTGAAAATCACCAGTTCGGTTCGATTCCGTTGAGTTCTTTTCCTGAAAGTTCTGAAAATATATATCGAAAGAGATCAATTTGTACTTCAAGATTCTATATAGTTCCGCTAGATTTCATTGGATTCCGTTGGATTCTGTGAGATTCTATGAGATCCCGTTGGATTCCTTTGAATTCCGTTGGATTCTGTGAGATTCCGTGGGATTCCAGGATTCCGTGCTTTCCCCCTTGGATTTATTGGAGAATGGTCCTTGATCTTCTGGGAAAAACTGAAATGTTCGACAATTTAATTAAAATCCAGGTATATATGTACTCAACTAATTGCAATCATGATCACAGACAAGTGAGAATGTACTTGACACTTCGAAACTCTATATAAAATTTTGCTCCTAATCGAAGATTTTGGGCTTTGCAGAGGAGAAAAAAGACAAAACTTAAATTTTGATTCTATCAGTTTTTTGAAGCGTGTAAAACCTGTATGCCTAGAAGGAAGAGATTTTGACCACCAAAGTTTTAGATGTTAATAAATTGTACTGTTTACAAAATCAGTCAAATGTGACACTGTTCGCTCCCAGATCTGTTTACTTTTCTCAAAAACTGACTCTTAAATCATTACCGTTTGTTCTAGGAGAATTTGTTGTTGTAGGTTATTCATCTTGACTAAGACTACAGGTAAAATGATAGCTGTAATAACAATTACAGTTGCTAATGACACAATGATTGCTTGATTATAATATTTGACAGGTTTTTGCTTTAGTTCAGTCGCGGTGATTTGAGAATTTACTGTAGATGCTTTCGATATTGTCTAATCTCCTGTTGATGAATGATTAGTAACAGTAGAGATTGGCTCATAGTGAGTAGACGGTATTCTATTAAGCTCCATTGTCAGGTTGTTCTGTTTCATACTCTCCTTGGAATTAGTAACGGAGTTGTAACGAAAATTTTCACGTTTGAAATGCAATCGTACGCGTTTTATAAAAGAAAAAAAGAGCTCGAATTTTGTAATGTTGACAGCTTGAGATCGAAGAGTTCAAATTTTGTTTGTGGCTGCCATGTTGGACGATTTATTGCACTGAACAGAGCATAACAAGACAAGCGTTTTTACAAGTTTTTTCTCATTCGTTCTCTTATTTGTATTTTTATCGACAAAACATATTATTTAAATAAATAAATGCTAGTCCTCTGGCATTCTTAAGAAGAAGAAACGTTCTTTAACTTGCTGTTCAACTATATAGAAAACAGTATGGCAAACTAACTTATGACCAAAAATTTCTTTCCCTTTTGTGTATGACTACCCTTACTTTTCATTTAACGGGACAAATAAATGACAAAAGACGCTTCTTTTTCTTTTCGTTCATTTTATTTTTCTTAAGAATGCTAGAGGACTATTATTTGGTAAATATTAGTTTAGCACTTTTTCTTATACCTGCTATATATAATTGGCCTGAATAAATATTTGAAATAAAAGTACGATTTATGTCAACACGTACCATGCATTTGTTTGCGTACAAGAGGGCTCACAATAGCTTGAGTATATAGTGAAATAGGCGAACAAATGAGTATGCTTTGAGTTAATTTGCGGAAAGAGAGTATATAAATAAGGTGCATATGCTTGATTTTCTACACAATATATAAGCATCCTAGAATACGTAGTAAACAAAAACACTATTTAAAGAGTGAAGCCCATGAATCAGCTACGAATAGCGCAGAAAGAAAATATAAGAATAACTTTTGAGCATTTGAATATAAGCACGTGAGACAAAGGATATAAGAGAAAGTGGAGATAGCCGATTAAAAGGGTTTGATTAATCTGATACCAAAGCCAAGTATTCTTAAAAGGTGAGCACCATCGCATTTTTGGCTAAATCATATATCATTCGAAAGATCACATCGAACTGAATAGGAAAAAGTTGTTTCATGTATTTATTCCTTCTCAATCAAATAAGGTCAGCGGGGCAAGCCCTATTAGCGACCTTCGGTGTACATTCAACTAAAAAAAGAGAAAAAAATAAAGACCGGGCGACGAGAAGACAAAAATGAGAAAGAGAAAAACAATAAATAAATGAAAAGAAAAATGAATGAGAAAAAGTTTATAATTACGACAGTTTCTCAACGAGCAAAGTAGCTATGGCGTTTACCAGTGAAGAGTTATCAACCGTTGACATTTCTTGTTTGGCAATATGTTCATTGGCTGTAGTAGGTCTTGACAAACGCAAAAAACGATTTAACCTAGCATTATGACTTGGTTTACATACAAACCATTTCTTCAAAATACAGATTGAGATAACGATTAATAATAGAGTCAAAACAACCAATCAGAGAGTGGACCAGTACAAGTACGTGTATTTGTACTACCGGAATATACTTAGTACACATAATACCAATTTACAGTGTACTTGTGCACACAGTACATGAACTAAGTATCCACGTACTCAGTACATCCGTACTAGTACTGCGGTACTGGTACAAAGGATAACCGTTCAGCTCTAAAATACGTCATCAAATTATCGAGACATAGATCCTACTTACAGGAGACATTGCAGTTTTTCTCATTAGCTTACGATAGTATTGTTCATTAGAGGGCACAAAATCTGCACCTAGTCCAAGTGAATTCGAAAAAACAGAGTGGAACGTGTACCTGGGATCCACTCAAAGACATAAAAAACTTGCTGTTTAGGTAGAAGTTATGTTGTTTTATTAGATGACAAAGGTATAATTTAGTAAAACTACAAAATCCTGCATGAATATCAATCAGTCATTCTGAACACACTCTACTGAAGTCTATGTCTAACTATTTTCTTTTCTTTCAAACTTCGAAACAGTGTTTCGAGTAGCGCCTTACACGTTTCTGGTGAAGAGAAACATAAAAATATTGGACAAAGCTTTTCTAACGTAATTGTTCTCTTCTTTTGCTTCATATTTATCAATCGATTATTTGTAGGAGCCTATAGTATCTCGTACAACAATGCGACTGGGCACATATCTCTTCCTTTTCATTTTATATTACAATAGGGTTGTTTCTCTAGCGTATGACTGTCAATCTAAATTTAATCAAATTCATATTAGCTGCTATATTAATATCTACAATGCCATACAATACTATTACAATAGCTCTTCTTAGATACTACAGGTTTTTCTTAATATAATATAACTGTTATATATATTTGATCTTCGTTCTCGTGAAAATGATTGCATTTGCAACTTTTGCGTTTATCACGTATTTCCTTAATCTTACCTATGGAAAATCAAATTCAAATCAATCGACATAACTGGTTTGTTTTCACTCTATCCCCTCCTCACTATTTATGTTTTACTCATTTTTCAAGTTATTGTTTCCTAAATTTGATTAAGAAATGACATATTCGTATCATCATTTGCGAAAGTAACATTCAATGGCCTATTGTCTACCAGTTTTTGTCTTTTCTGCTGTTATCGTGCTTTGCTGCATTTCAATTTTTACACTAAGCATTGATGATCGTCAGAACAGGATCCCAAATTAACACTATCTTGTTCCAATTCACTACAGCCACTGATTCTAGTCTCCATTGATGACCATTCTTTTGTACATTTGTACATTCAAATTAGATCTGAAAATTTCTAAATATTTATCAATTAATTCAAGGATTCGTTTCTTCTCAACATCAACAATTGTGATTCCATTTTAATACTTTCAAAGATTATTCCCAGATATTCCATTGTTGACAATGAGCCAAATGTTTTTTGAGGTGATAGAGGAATATTGAGCCTGCGAAACAGCAATTTCAACAAATATTATTACGATCAGGTAATTCGTTTGGACTTTCAAATGTAATAAAATCATCTAAAAGATGCAATATATGAGTAATGTGATAGTTCTGTTTGGCTATCCAACATATTAAGCTTGCTAAATTATCGAATATGCGGGGAGGCGATCGACATCCGAAAACTAATCTTTTGTAGAAATAGTACAATCCCTTCCGCTTGATTCCTTGAAATAACCAGATAGTTGGATGTACCGAAATAATCTTAAATGCATCTGAAACATCAGTCTTGCACATGGACGTTTCCATGCAAATGAATTAGATAAAGATCTCTTGTTCGGTCCATTTACATCTCCACCATTTGCCATATTAGAATAAATCCGTTAGAAATAGCCTTTGGCAAGTACAGTAACTAGTCTAGACTGATCGTCGGCATGTCTTTACCTAACGATTCTGAGCAACATCTGAGTTTGAATGATTTAATTTCAAAAGAAGAGTTCTCATTAAAATATATTAAAATTGATGATGCACAAAAATTACTAATTCAGTTCGGCATGGAAACGTCCATGTGCAAGACTGATGTTTCAGATGCATTTAAGATTATTCCGGTACATCCAACTATCTGGTCATTTCAAGGAATCAAGTGGAAGGGATTGTACTATTTCATCGTTAAGACGGCTTTTATTTATTTAATTTCTTTATACACTACACGTATATTCGTTGCATTTATTCTTTTAATTTCTCTCCGCATAACTACTTACTACTGCTACAGTAAATGTAATTTAACCGTCATGCAGAGCCCTGATGAATGTTATCTTAATAAAGAGCAAGAAACGTGCCGGAAATTGATCTCTGCATATTATTATTTTGCTCACTAGAAAGTACACACACACACAACTTCATTATCATCGAAGTCGATTACTAAAAAGCAAGAGCTGAGGACTAGCGATTGAACTTGATTCATTGCAGTTTGATCTGTCTCTAGGCTCACTCTCACTCTACTCCTGCATGTCCGACGATAGCGCGCAGAAGACGATGACACGAACGAGAAGTGACAAGGCCATAGAAGGAAGACTGACAACTCTGTGTCACCAAAATGGCGAGTCGAATGGCAGAAAGATGTTACTGAGAGTGTTGCCTTGACACGACACCCGGCTTATCTTTACTCCTCTAATGGTATTGCTCTTACCAGCGAACACGTGCAGCTGAGATCGATAATAATAGATAGTCAGGTAGAAAGGAATGAATGGCGCCTACGTACTTGAGTCAGGCTGCTCTCTAACGTTTCAATATTGGTTACTTTTTCAAAATTTTCTCTTCAGAACAAGGACTAACATTTAAACAATGTTTCATGAGATGGCAAATTTAGACTACTTCCAAAGGCTCCTTTTTACCGTGCATATCTCGCAAATCTTTTCGAGAAGCAGCTCCAGCACGTTCATAAAATGCATAAAAAGTACTGCGGGAAGACGCCTGGAGAAGGAAAAAGTTTGAAAAATGTCAGCTCGAAAACTAACAATCTGGAGAAAAAATGAATTCAAAAATTCTTGACCAACGACAGCTCTAGATGTCTTCTCTTTTTAACTTAGCACAAAGTGTAAAGATCATCTTACCTCCTCAAAGCCTGTTACTTTTTTCTTACGAGTAGTCCTGATGTCCTGCATGTCAGACTTGCTTTCTTTTTTATGCTCATTATGATTCCTTCTTTCTCGAAGTATCAGTATAACAAGGAATCATCACCTTGCTGATCCTCTCTTTCTTGCGCCGTTCGATGTCGTTTGAACAAGATACATAAATACAAACAACAAACTTCTTTATTCGTCTCAAATGATCGAATAACTAAGGTGCGGGTAATTCAAAATTCGAGCAGTTTCTAGTTTTCGTTTAAACACACATATTCGGATTTGTTGTATGCTGCTGATTCCGAATGTGGCCTTATTTTTTGATTTAAACAAAATTTTGACGGAGAAAAATGGAAAATACTGACAAGCTGTCAAAAACTCGAAAAATTTATCTTTTTCGAAAAATTGTCCAAAAACTTTTGCTTTTCATTTTATGGAATTTTCGACGTGATATTCGGATTTCTCGTATAAAAATGAGTCTTAAAAAGTTGTCTCGAGCTCGATCGCATATAACGTCTTCCCTACACAAACCCAAGCGGCCTACACCCTTTTGTTTGCACTATGGAAAATGGCAAAGCCCACTAATTTTTTGTGCTGAAGACCTAGAGACTTCATTTTTGCGCCAAAAGAACCGCCTTTCGACGCGCAACAAGCTTATAGCCTTTGATTTTTTTAAAAGTGTTTCGGTGAAAAATACTTGCGCCTGTTATATGAACGTCTTAAAATCATTCAAGAGATTTTTAAATAAAAAAGCATTTTTCATTCAAATCTCATCAAAATACATTCATATAGGTTAAAAGCTATTGCGAATTACATGGCAATGGTTTCAGGATCTCTAGAAAACTTTGCTAGCTAAAAAGTCAAACTACTATAAGATTTGATCGCTCATTAATTCTTTTTATCTTTTTTATGTTGGTCGAACTAAAAAATGCTTGAATATCGATATAAAGTTCATACAAAAAATACCATTCTTTGAAATACTAATAGAAAAAAATAGAAATAACTGTTCAGAAATATACATTTCAATCATCCAAATTAGCATTTGTTATTTTACGAAAAAGAGATAAATCGCTTATATCTCAAGAACCATCTAGTAAAAGAGGTCCAAGCTTGGTGGGTGATCAGAATTCGTTAAGAGCTATGCCCACACAAAATTAGAAGTCTCTAGCTATCATGTTCTTGAGTTCCAGGGGGGTCGGTACTTTTGACAAGTACTGTATAATGCCCTCAATGATTTTTAAATAAATCTTTTTTCAATTCACTTCATTCTTTACTAGAAGCGCTTCCAGTTTCATGACAGCACCTTGAGCTCATTAAATTAAATGATCCACAATTCAGGTAAAAATTGATGTTTTAAAATTTTTCTTTTACTCAACAGATAGAGGAATATCTGTAGAATACGAAAGGTCGAACACATTTTTAATTAGACAACTATTAAAGGTATCACATTAATTGCACAGTAAAAAACCAGGTACAAAAATGTACTGAAATTCGGTAAAATTCCTGAAACGGCTACAAATGGCTACAGCCATGCGATTTTGTTCCAGTTTTAACTTCATATGATAGAGAATAATACACGAGAACACACCAGAATACGCAACTGTATAAATATCTTTAAAATGTGCTGGACTTAGTGTATTCTCACTGACAATACACGAGAACACACCAGAATATTCAGATATATAAATATCTTTAAAATGTGCTGGGCTTAGTGTATTCTCACTGACAATACACGAGAACACACCAGAATACGCAACTGTATAAATATCTTTAAAATGTGCTGGGCTTAGTGTATTCGCACTGACAATACACGAGAACACACCAGAATACGCAAGTATATAAATATCTTTAAAATGTGCTGGGCTTAGTGTATTCTCACTGACAATACACGAGAACACACCAGAATACGCAAGTATATAAATATCTTTAAAATGTGCTGGGCTTAGTGTATTCTCACTGACAATACACGAGAACACACCAGAATA
>CAJNOQ010003902.1:0-18815 GCA_905250885.1 Didymodactylos carnosus
CTTCCATTGAGTACTTGATAAACTTTCGAAACAGTCACTCGTGTAGAGTAAAGATTTCTCTACAAGATGAGATATCTTTCAGCTCTCCACCATGTTTTATGATCATGATTATGAGTCTTATAATCATTTTGCACCTTGTATCACAAATGTGACTTTTTCAAAGGCTTCCAGCAAAATAATCATAAGACTATCATAAAACATGGTGGAGAGCTGAAAGATATCTCATCTTGTAGAGAAATCTTTACTCTACACGAGTGACTGTTTCGAAAGTTTATCAAGTACTCAATGGAAGAGAAAAAAGTTTCGAAAGTAACTAACTTTTAAAAGATTTATATCTCTTCAATGGAAGGCCTTGAAGAGCTGGGAGTGGTCTTATTTTATAGAGGACACTTTATCCTATAATGCACAATATTTAACTCAAAAATTAAAAAAGTTTCTAAAAATACCTTTAGGTTCCTCTGACAGAGCACATTAGGATTTGACAATATATACAGCGCTGAATAGAGCAAGTTTTTCACTACGAGCTCATACATATCCCGTTTTGGGGTCAAAAACGTCCAGTCGCCTTTATTGAATTTAAAGCACAATGTCATACGGAATTAGAGATCAAATGAATAATAAAGATAATATAGATAAAAATCTAACTTTTAAACCTCTTCATCACGAAAGTACTAGAGCTGCATCAGCGCCGGTCTACAGTTTAAGAGTATATGTGGTAATTATTAATTATTCATACATGGAATTTAGTACTTCTATTTCTTCTTTATTGAATTGACATGAAATGTGAATTTATGTGGTACGTACGCTAACAAATAACGGCGATAAACTAGCCGGCCTATAGTACGTTAATCTGATGGAGAGCATATATCTTTACTCTAATTTTTATTACAAATCCATCGTCTTATGGAAAGCGTCTAGCGAAGGGGAGTACTTTTTTTCGGCTGAAGAAAATAAAATGCAGGCTGCAAAAATGAGAAGGACACAGATGCGTTTTGGTCATGACCCGCATTCTGAAAATATAATTTCGACACACATATAAGCATATTATCATTTGTTACAGACTGCAGTATGGATTGAGGAAGAAGACTTTGATCCGATGGGTTTGAAAGTTCACTAATCTCATCTCCTTATGATGAGAACGTTCTATAAGCACACAGCGGACTCTTTCAATGTACAATTATTTGGACTCTTGATCCAGAAATTCTGTTTCTGAAACTGATAATCTCAGTTTTGGAAAAAATAAAAGCGACACAGGAAAACAATTGAAAATGAGGAGAAAATCTTAAAAATCAGGAGGTTTGGGCACTCTGCTCTATATATGGAGTATATGAAACCAGAAAAAAAGAAAAGAATTGTATATCTATGTTGCAGGGAAATTAAAATCTAGTAGAGTTTAAAATTCTCCTAGTAGAAATTAAAATTTTAATGTTTTCTAGTGGAAATTAAAATCAACATATTCACAAACACAAAAAGTCAATTATCCGGCTTTAGAGCTTGAATTTTAGTTTTCTGAAAAGCGCACGATGTTTATGGACATCAGGTGAAGATTATGAACTGTGACTGCGAGTCCAAAAACAGCAACTTATGAGCAGAATTTGACCCGTAAACGTTTTGTGACCTGTATTATAACTTATGACTATATTTTGGTCGGATAGAGGTTTTAGATTCGCAGTCACTGTTCCGCAGTCATAACCTTCATCATGTCCATAAAAATCGTGCGCTTTTCAGGAAACTAAAACTCGCGCCCTAAACTGGATAATTGAGGTTTCGTGTTTGTGAATATGTTGATTTTAATATCTACTAGGAAAATTTTAAACTCCACTTGATTTTTTCTGCTTCTGCAACATATATACGTCTTATTCGTATGGAGTCTACTGGTTGACTGGCCAGTTTTTACTGTGTGCTCATACCGTTTGGTGATCAAATAATATAATAAACTCCTATTTTTTCCATGAAGACAGCATTTCTAAGGGTCGAGTCTGGCAAGTATTGAGTTTACGTTTGAGATTGAAGAGAGCAAAACATTACCGTTTCTTGTTAGTATCATCAGAACTGATTCCACATATGATACAACTATCTTCAGAAGAAACACATTTACAGGTCTAATCATGAAATGGGACTCATATGTCCCCATGTCCTATAAACGCTCAGTCATCAGTGGTATGATTCATAGAGCTATTAATACTTGTTCAACTTATTCGCTATTACATGAGGAATTGAATATTATTCGCAAAACAGCTAAAAGTAATGGTTACCCTAGTTCTTTTATTGAAATGTTTATTGGGATAAAAATTAGTAAATGGTATAGCAAATCTGATACGTGTGTTGCAGCGGCGTAACCAGGATTTTTAGTCCAATGGGCAAACTTCTATTGTATCGGAAAAAAACGATGGGCAAAATGGGCAAGGTTTTTGTCGATGGGCCAAAAGATTTTTGGTCCAAAAAGAACACAAAAAAATGAAATGAGATTCTTTTTTTTTGAATTAGATCCTAATTCAAAAATAAACAAACGATTCTGTCTATAGGCACTCTTACATATATCTTTCTAAGGGTTATACAAAATAAAACCGCATGGGTATATCTGCTAAGTAAAATTTCAATGGGCAAAAACTTACTAATAAAAACTACAATGGGTAAATCTCCAAATGAAATGGGCAATTGCCCATTTGCCCCCCCCCCCCTGGATACGCCGCTGATGTGTTGATACGGATACTGATAAGAAAAAGAAAAGATTGTTTATTGAAGTGCCTTTTGTTGAGAATAGCACAAGAATGTTTAAAAACGACTTACGGAAGTTTACAACTGAAATTCGACCAGATTCACAATTAACAATTATTGAAAAGTCGCCAATATCAGTTCAAAATTTCTTTGATTTTAAGGATAAAATACCAAATTACTTGAAGTCTGATGTTATTTATAACGTTAAATGTAAAGACTATAGTTCACAGTATATGGGTAAAACTAAACGACAAGCATGTAGACGACTGTGTGAACATGGATATCCAAAGATATCTATAGTTCTCAATCATCTCAGTCATTATCTAATGTGAATTCATCTTCTATGACCACAGCAGCACAATCAGTGAAAACAGCTCGAGTAGCTAAAACAAAAGCTACTCAGAAAATCACGGAACAGGTTAAACGAATGAATGCCTCTGATCGAAAGATTCGCAAAGAGATTGATAATTATTCAGACATTAAAGGTGTGAAGTCTGCTCTACAAAAATATGTTGAAGATACCTCTCACACTATTGATTGAGAGAATTGGCGTATAATGGACAGGGACAAAGTTGAATATCGATTGTTAGTCAAAGAGTCTTTGTTAATAGGATCATTCAATCCTGACTTAAATCGTACAGTTAGATCTGTACCTTTGATTGTGTTTCCCGACGGCCTTTCTCAGAGAAAGAGCAAAAGGAATATTGATCCAGGCGGATAGAGAAATGTTATAAAGAGTGAAATAAAAGGGACTGATAATATAATTACTGACTGACTGTCTACAAGTAACACACAATATATACAGACAAAATTCTTCTATTTCACAACATTTCATGCGTAAAGTACAGTAATGTTCTGTAATATTCTTTGAAAATGACTCTATGAAGAGTCGAAACGTCAGATCTTTTTTAATAAAATAGATTTCAGTTTAATCTATGGCTGCTGTTAATTTAAAAAAGAATATTCTAATCAAATTACTGGCTCTTAATCGTTTTAATGTTCATTCTTGTTTCCGGCGGCACTATGAGCCTAATGTTAGTTATATGTTTCGTGATTATGTAACGTTACAGTTGAAAGTTCAGAAAGTAGAAATGGATTTGATATTTTTGCGAACGTGTTTACGTGAACAATTAGAACCAGTATTTATTCGTATCAAGTTACCTCAACATATTCAAAATAGTAAGGCTGCTACTCAGTTAAGATTACGAGTGTTGAGAATTGAAATCAAGTTCAAGCGTAAAGTGTTAAGTCAACTTCATCATCGGTCAAAGAGCATATTTTCATTTATTGAAACAATGACTAGCTCTACAGTTTATTCGAAGTTACAGATAATTAAAAGCTCAATTGTCAGTGATAAGTCGAAGTTATGGAGGAAAACATTAGTAAATAAGTTAATTAAGTTACGTAGAAGTTGTCAGCATATTGGAGTAAAACGAAATGTGCAAGATTCTATCAAACATCTCCTGAATTTTTCGAAACGAATATTAACTGAAGATGAAGAAGAAGTACTGATTAATGGTCTCCAACATGTATATTCTCCCCCGGTTTCCAATGAAAGGGATTTGATAAGTAACATAGAATATTTCTATATTAGATTGTTAGGTTTCAAAACAGAGTATTATGATTATGAGTTACGAAAATGAGTTTCTCATATTATTACCTCTCTGGCTATCGTTGCATCATGTTTTACTCGGACTTTTCTTCGAGAACATGATACGATCACTTTTTGAAGTTTACATCGATCCTACTTTGCCGTCAGTACTCCACAATTTCTATGTAAAATGGTAAAAGACATTCTTACTGAAGAACCTATACGGATTCAAAATGAGTACACAGCAATTTTGGTCTAGGCCCTCGTTTAAATCCTTGCGGCGTATTTCTGTCGCGATGGTAAACTATCTTCTTTACTCTATTTCTAAATAGTGAATAGTGAGCTGTGATACCTTTAGTGAAAGAAATTTTCATCGCGGGTGAAGTTTTCTGCCTATGATTCAAAATCTAGTATCAAAATAAAGGTGAGAGAGGCTGATATCTTATGATTCTAACGTGAGCCTTACCAATAAGGTAACGTTTGTCGTATGTGAAGAAAACATTCACGCTTGGACTTTCAGAGAATGCGTATCCCTGATTACTAGACGCTAATATCCGTTCGTTGCTAGAACCAATCTAGCATCTTGTGAATGAGGCGGAATGGCTTAGCCCCAATCCTCTGTGTGTCAAACAGGACCGAACTGATACTCGCTACACCCTGAAAGTCACCAACGGCAAAACGATCTTACACCAAGGATACTCACGATTGCGATGACATCAACCTTTGATGCTTTTCTCACTTTAGTGCATTTTTATTTTGAAACCTTGTGATATTTAACGAAGTTGTACATAGTAGAAGCCCCTAGATTTCACACATTTTTTTTGAATCCGTTTGTCCTTGGCAAAATTTCGTAAGATTCATGTGGAAACTTTCGGAATTGCGACCTATCTAACATAATCGATCAAACTGAGAAGCGATCGGAGGAGTTTTCAACGAAAATCAGCATTTCTTTTTCACAGTTTCTCTATGGATTTTCATTCTGCATGAAATTCTATCCTAAGAACCGAAGTCTACACGAAAATGGATATTTTTCTCTGATAGTACGTTAATAACGTTGGTTTTGGAGATTACGTCAATTTCTGATACTTGGCTCATTTATACTCAAAATGATCAACGCTTATCAAAGTTTTTAAAACGCTAGTAAATTAGTTTAAGAAGCTTACGTTTTTTCTCTGCTTTTTTATTTATTTTATTCTAATTTATATTCTTTCGTTCTGATTTTGTAATATTCGCATATACAACAGAGATGGATAAGTATATTGTTACTTTATCGTTTAGAGTTATGAAACGGTTTTCTGGAGATCTCCTAGAAAACCGGTCATTGAGAAATACTTTCAACTTTGTTTTAGTTATAAAAAAGATAGCTTAAAGTGTTGGCTATCGAATAGCAAATACCACAAGTTTCTACCACCTTTCGCTCTTGACTTATTCAAGAACCACTGACCGTCATATGAAAATCCATTACAAGGGAACCTATTAAAGGTAGCCTCGGTGAAACTCACATAGAGGACCGTATTAGTAGTAGAATTAACTTGTTGTTGTATTAGCATTGAATTACTTGTGAAAAATTGCATATCAAACTGCTTTTTATGAAATTTTAATGTACTAGAGCAGTCATCCACCCCATCCCGATCCAGCACTCATCCGGTCTGTTTTGTTTTTTTTTGCTTATCACATCAGCCTATCTCACCAGATCGTATCTGTCATATCGTATCCCATCCTATCTAGAGTTACTTCAATTCTTAGATTCAGAGAGAAAGAGAGCGAAACACATGGTTTATATCTTTCATAGGAAAGTGTTCAACTCTTCTGTCTGATAGAATGAATGTTGGCGAATATCTTTCCCACCCAACAGTCAATAATAAACATTGATAACAATAAACTATGAATTTGAATCAATATTAAATTTTTGTACTCGATGATTGCTCCAATCGACGACATAGAGATTGCCATGTCGATCGAATGAAAAACCAGACGGATAATTCAATTGATTCGACTGTCTTCCTTTACCATTTCCACCAGCAATGACACTTCCATGTGTGGCTCCTTTTGGCCAACGCATGATTCGATGATTCGAACAATCAACCACATAGACAGTGCCCAATTGATCAACAACGACTCCTAGAGGATATGACAATTGTGAAAGACTATTTCCTTCTTCTTGACCACCGGCTACGCCAATGCCTTGTTTTGCACCTTCTTCCCATTTCATCATACGATGATCGGACACATACACTGCATGATCTCGATCGACAAAGACGTACGGAGGGCAAGAGAGTTGATCGAGACTATTTCCCCTTCCATTTCCACCTGCAACCACAGTTCCTTCACTGTCACCAATTCCATATCGTCTTCTTCATCTTTTCCATCGTCAACGACATAGAGAGATCCATTCTCGTCCATTGTCAAACAGGTGCAAGAGATGTTCGAGGTGAGTGTTTCTCCACTAGTACCATTTCGACGAGGCCATCGAACTGTTCTTTTATTCCCTCTATCGCAGATGATGAGACTATCTCTTTCTTTGTCAGTAATCACATCAGAGGGAATATTCAACCGATGAGCTCCATTTCCACCGGCAACCACTTGGTCACTCATCGCACCACATTTCCATTCCACAATACGGTGATTAAGCTGATCGGCGACATAAATAGTTTGATCATTATCGACATACAAACTGAGTGGGTAATGGAGTTGATTGATTCCATTCCCGTCACCATTTCCTTCAGCCACAGTGAGACCATTCTGTATCCATTTTGCATTCGAATGAATGTCAATCGAACTTGAACGTAGTGGTGCTGAAATAAAACAAAAATATCGAGTAGAAATAAAGATCGATCACATTGAAATGAGTCATTTTTGTTTTGAACAATATTTAGCAGAGTGATCGTTCATTGTCTTGACAGTGAACAATCATTTGAAGAACTGTTCTTTCAATTACAAACAAATTCGATTCTTCTCCACATTCCAAAACCTTTGACTTTTCACTTGATGCGATTCTGATTTTGAAGTTTAGAAATGTTTATTGTTTTAGAAAAATGAATTTGTTTTCATCGTCTACCCAATAACCGTCGTATTTTTGTCCGTCAGGCCAAGTCAAGTCGCCTCTGCCAGATCTGAGTGACACTCACTTTTGTTTGCAGTGTAAATAGTTCCGTATAATTAATTAAAAAATGCAAGATCATGAAATATAAAGACGTATTTAGGTTTTCACCAGGCGAAAGTGAGGACTTGGAGACATGCTTTCACAAGCAAAATGTTTTCTGAAATAGGTTTTCTAAGCGATCTTTGAAAAACCAAGTCGTATGTAAACATTTTTCAATAGGATTATATTGATCTTTTTTCATTGGCAAGTAGCCCGGGATCTCCTCTTCAAAACAGGAGTCAAGCGAGGCCTTAATTTTCTGCAGCTTGGGCGTTGTATTGAATTTCTTGCGTGTTCCAGGACGAGCACTGGTGACTATTAGTAGCCCTGAGACCTGATGGATTATAAATAATTGATCATGGTGAGTTTCGTGGAAATATCCATTTTTAGAAAAAGTTTTAAAAGTCTAGCGAAAAGCGAGTTTTACAAAAATTGGGGTTTTCAGGCTGTTTTCACCTAATATTAAATAATTCACTATTCACCCAAAAAACATCAAAATGAGTTCAAAACTTGTAGAGTATTTAGTATTCAATACAAAGAATGTAGAGTATTTAGACTCTTATATGTCCTGTTTATAGGAGCTCTAGAGGGAGATTTTATACAACTCTAAGGTTTTCCGAATGGATTTCTGGAAAATGCATGAATGTCTACTTAAATTACTAATTCATAGAAAACTAAAAATCTAACATTCATAGTAACCTTAGTTGTCTCTAGAAACCAAAGGCAGCGGTTCTCTCAAAACCAGTCAAAATCTTGCTATGCGTGATTTGATTAGTGAGACTAAGTGTAAAGATAAGAGATCGAAAATAGAGGTGTGCAGGATGACCCTACCCTACCTGTCCTATTGGGGTAAGGTAGAATGCAAACTTTATAGGGTAGGGTAGGTTAAGGGTACGAAACATTTCTATAGGGTAGGGCACAGATTGAGACGTTTGTCATAGACTATAGAGATAAAGAACGCTTAGTATTGAGAGACATTCGCTTCTTTAGTGGTGCATGGCTTCGTTATCCATCAGAGAGGATCTATGCCTGTTGTTATTGGATGTAGATGTGGAGTTTTTGAATAAAACTGTAGCTAGAGAAACGAACGCTGATCGGTGAATGAATGATCTCTATTTTACTCCTACTTTCTTATGTGCAGGTGTAGGGTAGAGTGTAGGGTGCAAACTATTTAAAGTCAACAGGGTAGGGTGGGGCAGGGTGTGGAAGCTAATAGAGTAGGGTATGAGGAATTTCTATAGGGTAGGGTACAGGGTACAAAAAACTAGTACCCTGCACACCTCCAATCGAAAATACAAACCGTTCGAAACAATCAAACGTTATGATATGACTTAAAACAAAAAATTAGTAAACATTATAGTGCCTTCCTAGAAACAGAAGTTTGAAAAGATTTTCGGACTGAGATTCAGCGATTTTAAAAGTTTTTCTTGATTTTCTGGAATTCATAGCCAAAGTAAAGCTATAAATCATTGCTAAAATCGAGAGCCTAGAATCCTCTCTATAAAGGTTTTTGCGAATCTATACCGCTTACCTGACTTCTCAGACTGCGCTTCTTCAACAGGGTCAATTCGACTGCTAAAAGTGATGTTGTAGTCTACGGAGAAAGTATTATTCGTAGACCAAATGCTGCTAATAAACTACTATTAAACATCAATACTTTTAGTAGCAATATGAACAATCCGTTGTAAATAATCTAAATTACAACAAAGAGATTTAAATGTGTTTTAGAAAAATATCGTATAGATCAAAATGAAAAATGTTTCCATAGTTCATCTTATAGAAAAACACGTTTACTCTACAAAACTCAGCCGTTAGAAAAAGTTTTTACTAAAAAATCTTTTTTTCAATTTTCTGTCATTTAGCGATTTTATAAGTTAAATTTTTTGAAAAAATAAGAACGGATCAGTAATCAGTCTATAATCGGATCTTATTACTAGTCTCATTATCCTACCCTTTTGTTTATTTCTATCATTACTTACTAATAACGATTCTACAGGCAGAAAAGGTCTCACAAACAAAATGGAATTATTTGCTTTCAACATGGTCGATAATTAGTTTAGATATGAGTTAATACAACAAGCTTTCTGTAACGATTTTCAAAATGTTTTCTCTTATGTTCTAAATAGCAGAAAAACATTGCTAATTATAGTTTCATGACAATTAAACCTCTATTAACGATCCAAAACAAGTTCTTTTCTATATATGTCTACGCATAATAAAATTTACAATGCCAACAACAGGTTGATGAATTACATTTTCAACAATTTGAATTCAGTAAAAGTGGCACGAGTATATATATATATATATATTCGTGCCAATTTTACTGGCATCCCAAAATAATTAAAAAGTTGATAAATCATATAATTGTGATTTTTTTGAAAAAACGCATGAGCATTTCTTTCTATTCTAGATGAGTTTTACTTAACTGACAGCAATTAAATTTTATCTTTAAAGTCTCGTTAATGAATTTCAAATCGAATTCTTTGTCCAATATTAGTGAAATAATATTAAAACGATCGATGGAAAATCAGTTCATTACAGTTCGTCATAATAATCAACGAGATGAATTATTTAAACAAAAATGTTTAATGTACGATAGACAATTTAAATTAATGGATAGAAATATCGATTTTGCAGAGAAAAATGTTGAAAAACGGGCAGCAGAATATGGATTAAGTGTTAAATGTAAGAAAATATATTCGCTCACACCTACTACTTCATTTCCTATGAAAGAATACACTGTGGAATCGACTCGTGCCTCGTTTGACGGCAAGCAACAATATGATTTAACATATAATAATATGTGTGATGATTACCGTTCAAAGCTTCGTAGTAAGAGACGTATGCATACAGAACTCATGAAGCAATTTCTGAAAAATACAGAGATTTATAGATATGACGATACTTTTATCAACAATAAAGCCATAAAATCAGAGTTTTTGAGATTACCACCGTTAACAGTTAATTCGAAATGTTCATACAATCGTAAACATGTTCAATTTGAAAGCATTCTTTTATAATGTATCAAGAAGTAACATAACATTTTGTGTGCTGTTTTAAATAGAGAAACATGATTTTTGTGTTTAGCCAATCTTGCTTTTTTATATAAAAATAACTTACAGAGTATGTTGCTGTGTGGCAATCACAATCGAAAGCACAACAGATACATATTTGGTCGTCACAACCTTACAAGAAGCAAAGAAAAAAAGACGAGCAGACAAAAGTAAATCAGATAAAAGAATTGTTTTTACAAAAAAAATTCGAACCAACATGAAATACATATCTATTTAAAAAAAAGAAAACATAAATCATTATATTACAGTAGTTATCAAAATGAAAAATTCTTGAAACAAAGGCAAAAAAATATTTTTTTGACATTTTAATCACCTACTTTCAAAAATAGGTCCATGCTTCTACGACTTTCAACTGGAAATATCAAATGCTGGTTACAAAAGAACAAAATAATTATCACTCATTCAAAAATGAAACAATCTAGTTCGTTATGTTAGTTTGTTTGTAAACAGATTACTCAACAATGGAAAATACACAAACTATCAAACATCGAAGCCTACAATCGATTTTGATCAGTTTACAAAGGTGAGCAACTCAGTGACCAAATTTTCAATGTTCATTTTCATCTTGTTCAAGTTTACTTAGACCTTCAATTGTTATTTCGTCAATTGGATGACTAAAGTATTGTTCAATCGATTTCATTATATTGTAATCTTTTGCGCTACCAATCAAGTTGAACGTATAACCTAGAAATAAAAATAAAATAACTATTATCATAATCTTTTTCAACTCTTAGCAATTCATGTACCAAGTCTTCCAAATCGGCCACATCTTCCAATTCGATGCAAATACGTTTCAAAATCCGGCTGACCTTTCATATCTAATGGCATTTCATAATTAATAACCAACGATACATCGTCTATATCGATACCTAAAAAATATGCATAACTTAGTCATTACAGTTTTCGACATTTTGGCTATTGGTTATTTAATCGTCCATTCACTATACCTCTAGCAGTAACATTTGTGCTAACTAAAACACGAAATCCTCCTTGACGAAACCGTGTAATAACTGCAGCACGTTGTTCTACATCCAATTGTGATGTGAGCAAACCGGTTACATGGTTCTCCGAATTCATTTGTACAGCTAGTTCATTTGCATTTGCTTTAGTCCGACAGAATATCATTACTTGACCAATTGTTAAATTAAGATAAATCTGTCTGATTGCCTCATATTTATCTTCTTTATTATCACATCGAATAAAATATTGACAAATATTCGTTAATGTTTGCTTTTCTCGTTTTAAACGTAATACAATTGCATTTCTGATAATATTATTGGCAAAATCCATCACTTCGTCCGAATACGTAGCTGAGAATAACATCATTTGACATTGCGTACGATCCAGCCCATCGACTAAATTTACGCACATTTCTTGAAAACCTTGTGTTGATATCATTATATCGGCTTCATCAACAACACACATCGACAGTTTTTTTAAATCAATAACACGTTTTTTTCGACAATATTCTTCAACTGTGCCTGGTGTTCCGATGACAATATTTTCTTCTAATAGTTGATTTCGTACCAACTGACCTCTCTTTGATATATTAGCATCACGTACAGCATACGCTATCCGAATATGTGGCATAAATCTGGCCATATTCTCAATGACAGAACCAATTTGTAATGCTAACTCAAATGTTGGTGCCAATATTAATGCTTGAACAGATTTCACATTTGGATTAATTCGAGATAACGTTGCTAAACTAAATGCTGCTGTTTTTCCAGTTCCACTTTGCGACTGAGCTAAATAAATAAAAAGATGATATCAACATTCTTATCCCTTTTTAGTCATATCAGATATACCTATGATATTTCTTGGTGATGCGTCAAGTAAATATGGTAGTGTTAACTCTTGAATTTTACTCGGCGTTGAAAAGCCCATGTTGTAAATACCTAGGAAAAACAAAAATGGATAAATTGATTGTAAAACACAGATGAGTGTCAAACCGCACCTTTTAGCAATTCAGGTTTCAAATTCAAATCCTGGAAGGATTTTATAGAGTACAACGGTGAGTTGGGGTCTAAACGTTCAACTTCAACACGTACACCACTTTGGTCACGTAGTGTTGTATTAACGTATTTTCGTACCAATGCATCTTCAGCTGGTGAGGCTTGAGTATCATCTTTTTCATCGTAATTACTATTCCCAGCCTCAGAGGGAAAAAACACTGGTGGTGGTGGTGAAAACTTGGGAGTGGCAGAGATTGTTGATAGTGAACGATGTTGAGTATTACCATTATTGGCAGATATTGATGATTGTTGTTGTTTTTGTGATTGATCAAAAGATGTGGACTGACGTTGTGTACTCACTGTTTCTTCTTGATTGCTTTGGAATGATGGTACATGATTTTGTGTTGATGGATTTGCTCCACCATTCGAGTTTGATTGACGAAACGAAAATTGAGGTGTATTAATATTCGATGGTACGGTTTGTTGTTGATTAAATAAGAACGGTTTTGTATCATTCATTCGTTGCGTTGGTGAACGAACTGAATGTTCGTCTGATATTGGTTTTCCATCAGAAACGGACGATCTAGGGTCTGGCGGAAGTGACGGTTTAATTTGAGTAAAAGAAAATGGGGGTAAACCTTGCGTTGGTGATCGAACTGAATGTTCCTCTGATATTGATTTTCTATCCGAAACGGACGATCTGGGGTCTGGGGGAAGTGACGCTTTTATTTGATTAAAAGAAAATGGGGACAAACCTTGCTTTGAGAAATCAAATGGTGCAGATGGTTGAACTGCGTCGATCGATGTGCGCGATGAATCTGAAGACGTACGAAATGAAAATCGAACAGGTTCTGTTACTAAATTAGATGTTGCTGATGAGGTCAGAGAAGAGTTTTTTTCTGTACGAGATGGGTAATGTGAATTTGCATTAAATGACATTTCTGTGAATGAAGGTCCACTGTTGGCATTGTTGTTGTTATATTGAGCTCCACTTGTGGATGTCATAGGAAAAGATGATGATTGAATTGACTGGGAATTCTAAAATAGACAGAAAGTGAAATAAATTATGGCAATTTCTCAAAAAAGGATGTTGAGTTGAGTCGTTTATCAATTTACGCGCGGGTCCTGATAATGACTGCTTTCTCAGCAGTTAGTGAACAACTCTTAATGACCTATGACCTACCAGCTTTGACCAGCCTGATTATGACTGGAAATTCCACGTTAGACAAAACTCAGCACTACTTTTGTCTACGCAATTCTAAAATACTCGGTGGTAAGATTGAGGCTTTTGATCTCGTTAAGAACAAACGGAAAGGTTCTACTCTTGAAATCTACAAATATATGTATATATAGTCCCATCATTTGTTTGTTTTTACATTATTCTGATCGATATGCTTTATGATTCATGAAAAGAAAACAAACCATATCGCATGTGCTGTCATTCTCATCACAAAGAAATAAAAGTGAAGAGCAACAGAAACAAAAACAACTTAACTGTTGAGTACAAGAAACAATAAGGAAAAGAAAGTACCAACACAAAAAAAAGTCTTATGTAATGTGAGTTCTTCTAGGCTATGCTAAAAATCAAAACGAAGAAAAACTGTTAACAAATGTACAATGATCACCGTATTATATCTACGTTCCACATATATATCACACATATATCACGCTATCTGAACCGGTTTCATTGCTCTTGATAAAAGACAACAATAAGAAAACAAAAAGATCAAAAAAATAAAAACATTTTTTATCGCACAACATGACATTAATCTGACTACTCTTAGAAGAATATGAATCTGATTCTTTGCGCAAATAGAAGAAAAAAGTTACAATCCATAAACTTCATCCTGTTGTACACCTTCTTCAGTAAATTCGGGTATTGGTTTTTGAAAATAGTTTTCAATTGATTTCATTAATTCCATTTCATGGGTTTTAATTAAATTAAACGTATAACCTAATCAAAAGGACGAAATTATTTATTATTTAGAATAACGACGCAATAAAACTATCTTACCAATTCGTCCAAATCTTCCCGCTCGTCCAATTCGATGAAGATACGTTTCATAATCTGGAACATTGATAAAACGTTGTTTTTCCATATCATACATCAATGGCATATCATAATTAACTACTAATGAAATATCATCAATATCAATACCTCGAGCACAGACATTTGTCACAACCAAAACACGAAATTTCCCTTCGCGAAAACGCTTAATAACAGCAGCACGTTGTTCAACATCCAATTGTGAGGATAATAATTCGACACAATGTTTTTCGCTTTTCATTTTTAAAGCCAAATTGTATGCCGATTGTTTGTTACGACAAAATATCATAGCTTGACCAACTGTTATATTGACATAAATTGTTTTAATCGCGTCATATTTTTCATCATCATCTTGACAACGAATGTAATACTGACGAATATTTGTCAACGATTGTTCTTCCCGCTTTAATCGAAAAATAACTAAAGGAAGAAGCCAATAAAACATACAAACATTGATCGTTCCATATCATACCTGGATTTTCAATAACACGTTTAGCAAAATCCATTATTTCATCCGAATATGTTGCCGAGAATAACATTGTCTGGCATTCTTTATCAATTGTTTTTTTAACAAGATCAATACATATTTGTTTAAAATCGGCTGTAGAAATCATCACATCGGCTTCATCAACAACAAATACTTTTAATTTTTTTAAATCAATAACACGTTTTTTTCGACAATAATCTTCAACTGTGCCCGGCGTCCCGATGACAATATTTTCTTCTAATAGTTGATTTCGTACCAATTGATCTCTCTTTGATATTGTAATATCTCGAACAGCATATGCAATTGTAATATAGGGTAAAAATTTGGCCATTTTTTCAATCACAGAACCAATTTGTAATGCTAACTCAAATGTTGGTGCCAATATTAATGCTTGAACAGATTTCACATTTGGATTGATTCGAGATAACGTCGCTAAACTAAATGCTGCTGTTTTTCCTGTACCATTTTGTGATTGTGCTATCATGTTTCGTGGTGGGTATGCGAGAAGTTGTGGTAAAGCGCGTTCTTGTATTCGACTTGGTCGTCGAAAACCCATATTATAAATCCCTAGAAAAGAAGAGGATGGAATGGCAGCTGAAAATTGTTGCTGTCAATCGTACCATTCAATAAATCTTGTCCAAGTTTTAATTCTTCAAACGTTTTGACCGAATATAAGGGACTTGAAGGATTTGTTCCATCATCCTGTACAAATGTTTCATCAACATCCCTTAGATGTGGAAATTTGTTTAATAATGCGATTTCAGCTAGATCCAATGGCTGTTCTACTTTTTCATCATCATTATCATCATCAAACTCATATCGTTTAGTTACTTGTTGAGATGACCGTTGTGGGGGTGAAAACAAATTTGAATTCAATATATTATTACTATTATTATTGTAATGGCTAGTATCAGTATTTAGATTCATAGACGAAAACAAATCAAAATTGAATAATGAACTATTTTGAGGATGATTATTGCTGGAACGATCAAACGGCAGAACCTTGGATGCTGTTGATGGTGTTAAATTTTTGAATGAAAATCGATCTCCTTTCGATGGCAAGCCATAATGATAAAAACTAGATAACTAAAAGCGAGAGAGAGAAGAAGCCAATAGAAAATGAAGCAGGTTACACATAGCAGTGCTAAAGCATTTGAGTACACATTACTCATAGTGCAAAAAGAAAGAAGTTACTATGCTCGAAATGACAAAAAACCGAGAGGATAACAAATATTTCATAAAACGAAGTATGAGCTTATACGAAAAAAAGCGTTAAGAAATATAAATTTCTCACCACTATAAGAAAACAACTTAGCATGAAAGATGCTGTACTATGTTTCTAATGTACGTGTAAATAATGTGATAGAAATAATCACTAAGAATTTATTCACTCAACTTCTGAAACTAACGAAAAAATAAATAAAACTTTATTAGTGTAGTTCGAACCACGAAGCAACCTTTATTTTCAATAGCATTATTAGAGAACAGATATCAATCGTTGTATGTAACACCACTCAATAGACACGATATTGAGACAGTTTTTACATCAGTTAAGATGGGAAAAAATACAACAAACAAAATATTTACCGTTTGTTGCTGTTGTTTTCCATCGTTACTTGCATTAACCGTCTTCGTTTCGTTTCCACTAAAATAACATGAAATTTGTTATTATTTCAGAACACGTCGTATTCTCTTTGACCGAAAAACTTACCTTTCTCGTTGATTGTTAGTATTACTCTGTGAAGTCGCTCCTCCACCTGCTACTAGCCCGACATGATTTCCAACAAACATACCTTTGATAGAAGACAGTTTTTTGAGAGTAATATCTAAAAAGTACAGGTAACAATTATTGTTAAATGAAGAATATGACGAGAAAATCTAATTATAAGACGACAGACAGACTACGTAAGGAAGCTCCTTGCGTAAAAAGAAGAGAGAAAATATATCGAACTAAGAATAAGACGAACACTCATCATATTCTTGTGAAGAACTTTGTCCACCACAGTACGAACGAAAAAGAACAAGTTCACAAAATTGTATAGATGTATTCCGTTCGAGCGATTAAAAGCACAGACATTAACACAACACTGTAAAGAAACCGCACGCTTTAACCGTTCCAACCTGACTCTTAAAACATTCTTTAAAATACAAATACAACCTAACGCCAAAATAATGATTTTTGACGCTTTTTCTGTCAGATCGGGTGAATCATCTGCAATTGAATAAACAAAAAAGACACGACGCTTAAACCGCCAGGTCGTGCAACCTGACGGTTTAAGCGTCGGATTTCTGCTCATCGAATGTTTTAAAAATGAATTATTCTTTCTTTTATGTTTAATGTTTTACCATTAACTTCACAGAAGCAAAGATTGGAACTAAACTTTGATTTTTCAATTAAAATGCATAGAAACTTAGCAGTAGAAGTGATATGTTGCATACTGTCCCAAGGAAGGTTATTAATCGCAAACTAGATATTAAATTAGCTTTTTTCGAAATGTTCAAAGAAATCAGATGCAAAACAGAGGAATCTATCACCTGAATCGTCAAGTAGAGATAATCGTTTTGCACATTTTGTAATTCTCGGATTATTCCGTGGCATCCTAGAAAGAATAGCAACCTGTCGAATCGCCGATCCCTAGAGTACACATGGCAAAGAATAACCTGAGGAATATCACAAGGTAAAATCTGAGGAAACCGCTGGTTCTTTTAAAGCGAGTTCGACAGATATTTTTGCAAGCCCCGATTGACAAACAAATCATAGTATAAACTTCTGTATTTTTATTACAACAGCGTTAATGTTGTGCATATAACTTTTATAAAGAAAACAATAAACAAATATTACAGGAAAAACATCAATAAATGCATAAGTATTTAATATTTTAGGTTAAATAGAAATTCTAATTAGAAACTCTTTACCGTTCTCAGTTTTTTCAAGAAATTCGTCGGTTTTGAGATAAATATATTATTATCGGAAAGATGACATCGTTGTGAAATGCAAAATGTATTTATTTCAAAAACAACGGATTTCTTCAAAAAATCGTGAAGCTTCCTTCAGCCATGGAAAAAATCAAAAACTTTAACTTGATCCGAGGAGATAATGAATGAGTCAAGTTATTACGCAAATTAAACAAACAATTAAAATAAATGAATGGAATTGGTTCATACTAAAAAGCGTACAGTCGAACACTTTCCTATTGGTAGTTGAAAAATTTCAGCCAATAGGAAATCGTACGAATATTTTACAGTGTACCATCGTTATCTTCTTTTAGTCGAAAATTCCCTTACTGGAAGGTAGGAAAGGTCTCGAAAAAAATCGATCTGCTTGTAGCTGTCTCTTCGTATAATCTATTTGGTCGGTTGATCCGCTAACAAAAATAAGGAAATCAAGATGTCGCCCATTGTTGAACGGAAACCAAATACTTTTACATGACAGAAATACAAGTAATATGCCTCTAGCATTGAAATAGATATATTCACTTTGCTGTTAGTTACGCTTTTATAAAAGAAAATGCCTGTTTTTTTGCAGGAAAAGGAGCTGAGATGTTTTAGTAGCAGTGGTTTTGGGGGGGTTGCTTCCACACAGGTTCGCCCACTTTATACAGAGCATTTTGCCGCGAAAATTCCACTTGCCCCATCGTATAGAGCATCAAAAAAAATCTAAAGGTCTCGCTTACGCTTTTCCGAAAAAACGTGTGAAAAGTGGTTTTCTAGGCACCTCAAGTTTTTGGTGAGGGTGAACCCGAAGTCGGTGAAAATGAACGAAATATTGCATAATTATACATCAAATTGTAGCTCTTGACG
>CAJNOQ010003903.1:0-18815 GCA_905250885.1 Didymodactylos carnosus
CCTTATTAATTTTTTATTACTTTGGAATTCTTTGACGAAATCAAGAAAACCAAGACAAACGCAGCCGCATTCTTTTGCTTATCGCGGTGTTTATCTGAAACTTCATTATACAATATAATTGCGTTCTTTGGTTTTATCACGTTTACATACTTAGAGTTCTCGCTACAACTTGGTTGTTGTTAGAGTTATTCGCTACTTAAGCTTCCACGAGCGCTTTCGACCTTGCTTAACGATTTCATCAGATGGATGTTAAGGTCCCATTCGAAATGATACTATTCGAAACTGAACTAGATCAGAGACAGGTTAAGGTGAGGAGCCCGTTTGAGTCTCGAGTTTGAGCCATAGCTAGTCGAGAGTTGATATTACTAGGTCGCCAGATCAGCCACTATGTGAGGACATGATGCACATGAGCTGGGTTTGTTCCAATGAGTTCAGAGATGCATATATGAGTTATCGATTTCCCGGGTGTCTGGTATTCGTATGCCCACACATAGACACAGTCACTCTCCAGCCAAAAGGTCTAAGAAGAACCAAATGTCACAATCTAGCGTGTTTTGGGCTCTAGAATTCATGAACCGTAGATTCTAGAGGGTGTCGTTTAATGATCACCTCGTTTTTGTACTACCCCTACAACTCGTACATATATTACGTAGTCATAAGGCAGCTATGTTCCCTATATATACAGCATCGTTGTACAATATCATTCCACTTTCCTAAACGTGTGTGATGCATAGCCGACGAGGTAACAAAAATAGATTGAGTGACGGCTATTCTATAGTCAGTCAAGGAATGGCTCACGATGTGTAAAAGAATATACGATTGTCGACTATTCGATGATCAACGAAACAAAAGCAGGACTTTGTGATTGTCGGCAGTTTGATGATGACCAAAATCAAGAAAACCAAGACAAACGCAGCCGCATTTTTTGGGGATAAAATAAGTTTTGAGCCCGGAAAAAAGAGAGAATTGATCCCGGTTGGTTTAATTAACAAAATGAGCCCGGTTCCAAAAAGAAAAAATTTATCTTCACAAAAGAGAGAAATGAGCCCGATAATGTAGATTTGTTAAATATATAAAAAAAGTGATGAGTTGAACATGAATCTATCCTGGCACTGGCTAAGCAAGACCTGATAGGAGTGTATACAACCATCCTCCAATTCATTGATACTACTGGAAGATTTAATCAGTCATGATGTACTAAACCTTTATGAGCAGGACGTCACATGGATACAGCGGATCTCAAAATTCGATTCCCAATTCTCTCTCTCTCTTCACCAACACTAGTATAATCTCTCTTCTCTATATACTCATTTTGTTCCAGCATGTTCATCTAGAATCCGGCATACAATACTATATAGTGGGTGGTGGTTTTTTGATTACCAATAGCTCAATATCAGGTCGAATCTGGGTACTAAATTTCCGTAGATCATTTTTACTTCTTTTCACTTTTCCAGTCTTATTCAAGAATCTTTTAATACTTGTATTTATCCGCGGAGCTGGAAAATTGGTAAAGTGTATCCTCTTTTTAAATCTGTAGACAGAACGGATCCCACAAATTATAGACCAATCACTTTGCTTCGAGCCCTTTCGAAAGTAACAGAAAAGATTGTTTTCCAACAATTGTATAAATATTAAACTAAGAATAAGTTATTATCTCCCTTTCAATCAGGCTTTATAGGCGAAGATAGTACGACAAATCTCCTTGTGTCAAAGGAAAAGCACTGGCCTGGATAGCCGACTATTTACGTGGTCGAACTATTCAGACTATGATTGATGAAATTCTCAGAAGTGGAAAATCCCTTTGAATCCTATCAAGTGAAATGCAATAAGCTTTTCTACCAGACAATGGGGGTGCATCGCTTTTACCCTTCCTGTTTTATCACTCTTGGGGGTAGTTTTATCTGAAAAAGATTTTGTTAAATATTCGGGGCTTTATTCTTCATATGACTTGCAATGGGACAGATATATTGATAATATTGTCTCCAGAGGGGAATCCCTTGTTGGGCTGATGAGATGGCACTCTAGACTTTTGAATAAGGTGGTTCTAGACCTTATTTATAAGGCTTTTGTGCTTTCGCTTTTTACCTATGTATCTATTTTATTCTCTTTTACTACTCAGCAGAATCTAGATAAATTGGAGGCTGTACAGTACCATGCTTCTCTAGTGGTTTTGAGTGCGATTAAAGGTAGCTCGGAAGAGAAAGCTAGGATTATATTAGGTTGACTATCCATTAAAGAACACTTTCATACCACTTAGATCGTTTTCTACTCGAAAATTGTACATGGCCTTGCCCCAGAATATCTGCGATCTCAAATTCAGCAGCAACAAACTAATGTTGTACATAATTTAAGAAGTAACATGCAAACCATAATGCAACCTGCAAATAGCTCTCTTTTTACTCTACTCTCTAAGAAATGGAACGAATTAGATCCAACGTTATACTTATTAAAGGAGAAACCATTACGTAGAAAACTGAAACAGAATGCTTTGGATTTGCGAAACGAATTCCATTTTAAAAGAAGCCTCATTTTGCCAACACGACAAGCTGAAATACTTTTTAGCGATTGAAATGTGGAAATCCCCAACTAAATGCCAATTTACACTCCAAAAGATGTGTTTCATCTTCTCTTTGTGCATGCCGGGGAGCTAATGAAACAATCAAGCACTATTTATTAGATTGTTCAATGTATGTTTTAGAAAGGACCGATCTACTATTCGGTCTGAGCTTCCTGCCTTGTGTGCCGGTTGCTAGTCTATTGGGAGTTCGTGGGAGATGTTTGGGCGAGAGTCAAGTTGTTCTGAACGAGATATGCCGATATATGCTACGGACAGTGCGATTCTGAGAAGTTTCCGTTTCCTCTCGCTGCCAGTACAAGTAGAACAGTAGAAGTGAATATCTCAAAACCCAAATGACCATCTCTTGCGTGAGCTTGCTCTTTTCCTTTTTCTTCCTTTCTTCTTTTAAGCTCATTATCCGTTCTGTTTTATATATTTTAAGGCGCACATATGGCGAAAGCCGCTTGCGTAATCGTTCTTTTTTCTTTTTCAATAAAAAGTTTAAATAAAGAAAAAACAACAGCAACGCAATGAGAAGAAAAAAGTATGTTTGCACTAAGTATGTTACAAACCCAAACCCAAGCGACTTGGGTGTATTGGGTTTGGGTATTGGGTACCCAAATCTAGGAATTGGGTTTGGGGTCAGTTGCCAAAGTACATTAATATTCTTCTTCAATGAAACTTATCAGTAATACCTTACGCACTTCTGACATACTATTCATTTATCTTTTTCTCTTCATCGTCGCTGTTTTCGCTTTAAAAAATTCGCTTTTTTTCTTTAGTTTTCCCTATTCTTTTGTATCATTTTGTATAGTGTTCACCGATCATTTGTTAACATATTTGTGGTATGTTACCAATGCTTATTTTTTTAGTATTTTTCTCTGTTTCAACGATGAGAGTGAATGGTGCTACTGTTTAATCGTCTACTGCAGTAGAGACGATATTTTTATCACCTCAAGGTTGAGACCAGAAAAACTTGAGGATAGATTAAAATTTTACAACGAAAGAGACCCGCATATAAAATTAACATATGAGATAGGCAAGACTGCTAATTATCTGGATGTCACAATCTTTGTACGTTGTCCGACGGCACGAACGATAGTCTATCGAAAACCAGCGGCACAACCATATGTATTACCGTATGACAGTGCACATCCAAGGCATATAAAAAAGAACATCCCACATGCTGCTTATATTCGTGCCATTCGTATCTGCTCAGACATAGCAGATTGTTTAAGAGAATTTTCAGAGATAAGATACAGATTGCTGCTCAATAAGTATCCATCAAGTTTTATTGATCAGCAATTTAACAGACTTTTGAATGACATTCACAGTCTGGATCTTATGCATTTCACAAATAATTATGAATGCATTCGAGTAAAATTACATCAGACGGACTGGAAAAGGAGAGACCCCCTACTGAGACAGAAAAAAGCTATTAATTGGAACAGAGATGTCCTATTCCATTTGTTTACACCTGTTCACCCACGAATAGTGTCCGTAATATACGAGGAACGGAGACAGATGTTTGACGACACCCCATTAACTCTGAAATTAATCGTAGGTTATCGGTTGACACCGAACTTAGCAAGAACTCTAATTCAGAAGAAACCCTCACCTTCAATATTGCAAGGAGTAGAGAGGTCAAATTCTTGAGGCCAAGAATGTTCTCGACGAGATGTCAAATATGTTTTTAGCGATAAGAAGAGCGGTATATAATGCCAAGGCTGGCCAACATCAAATCAAAACTTTAATAGTAAAACATTTTCTCCTTCTACTTATTTATTCATATATTATTGATTATTGAATAAAAATTGAACATGTTTTTTGGAGGTAATAAACATGATTCTCACGCACAGACCGTGCAGCATGTCGATGATAAACACAAAGAGACGTTACCTGTGGTTATCAATAATGAAGTAGGCAGACGCCTAGATGAGCATCGAAAACAACTCGAAGATCTTGCCGATCGGGTACACCCGACATGGCGAGATATTACATTAATCATGTGTATTGTGGTAGTCGCTCTCGTATTGGCATATGTTATTGTAAAATTTGCTTTGACAAGTAAATTCAAAAAATTGACCTTATTACGAAAGATGATGTCGGCCCATAAACAAACTCCGCAGATTCCACCGGTATACACTATACCAATAGAACAATACGAGCAGTTCAGACGAATGGAACCGGTGCGACAACCGGAACCGGCAAGACAGCTAGGGCAGCCAAGACAGGTTGCACCTTAAAATCATGAGTATGCATCTAAAATCAGATCGAAAAAACAGGGTAATCTTATGGAACTCTTCTTTTTCTTAGTTATTTAGCTTACATAAGCGAGCATCAGTCTTTTGCGAGGCAAATGGACACAAAAAATAAACGGTAGTAATAATGGCAGCTTTCGAACCATTTTACATGCCTATTACCGTTAGGGTATAGACATCGGTATATGTATTTTGCGACTAGAGGGTTACTCTCTCATTCGTTTATTTCGTTTAGTTTTCCATATGATCGAAAATAAACTAAACGAAGCATTTATTGTAACTGTTTAAATGAACGTTACATTATATTTCAGCTAATTTACACATTTCTCTTAACGCACAATTTCGAAAACTTTTAATTTCAAACTTATGATCTACATATCGAAGACAGACACCCAAAAACTTTGGTTTAAACAGCAGACATCGTTTCTAAAACGTGGAAAAGTCAATTGGTCACAAAGAACAAAATGTTCACTCAAGTAAATTGTTTAATTGTTCAACAGAGAATGTTAATTAAACGTTTGAGAGAACGGACAGCTTCTCTCGAGGAAACGTATTTACGAATTTCCTCAAATTGAACAATGCTTGAAGCTTTTAAGTGGTATCCGCTCGAGAAGGCTAACCAAAGGAAAGTCTAAGCTGTGCAATTTCCATCGCTGTTTTAACTCGTCGAAACTAAGTTCTTACGATTGGAGATGAAGGTTGTTGTAGTTGAGCTCTTTTCCAGCTATATAATGCCTTCCATTTTCGATAAGAGGATTCAAAATGATGTGAAACACTCCTTTGCCCATAAAGTAATATATGACATTCAGCTAAATTAGCCGAATTCTCGTCGTCAGCAAATGCTAAAGTGTCCTCGTCGTCCGTTGTTTTTTTGATAAAAATAACTGTTTATTGAAACTGACTGCTGTTTCCAAGAATAAAAGAATAGTTTGTCTGATTTTAATATCATACAAGTAGAAGATTGATAGAAGGAATAAGTATTCTATCCTTCTCGATTAGACATAAGTGAGAACTAATGTGTATGTGTGTTGTCCGACATCAATATTGCAAACTGACACCCATCTGTTTCAGCCTGAAAGCTGACAGCTATGCTGAAAATTAGAAAAAGATTTAGTGGATGAAGATAATGATGATTTTTAAGAAGACGAGGAGATTTCGGAGGAAGACTAAATTTTTCTGTTGTTTTTTATTTTCTACAGGTACTTCGTTGTTAATTTTCGCTATTTTATGAATAAATTCTTGGTTCGAACTGTAATCAGTGCTGTATCGCGATCAACAATTGTTTCAAAGTAAAAACAAACAGTGCCACGTGAATCAGCATAGTCAAAAACCTATTTGGGAAGTCTTCGTTCGATATTATAAGTGAAAAAAGCGTGAGTTCGGGTCGTCCTCGGAGAATCGCTTCCTATCTAGAACGGGCCAACAGAAAAAAACGAGCTCTCGGGGGTTTTGTAGAGGACGGTTTGCTTAAATCTCTTTACCTACTTTCTATCAAAAGTTATTCGAAAAATAATCAGGGACATTCTTTTTTTGAAACGTATAGTAGTTCTAACTGTCTATTTTCTTTAAAAACTGCAAACTGCCTTACTCTTCCAGCTTCTTCCACTGAAAAACTATGTAGACAATAACCAGTGGCATTCGCTTTTGCCGGTGATAGTAGCTTAATAACTGGTTAAGGTACGCAGCTTCTTACTTGTTCAACAGCCTTTTAAATTCAACTACGTAGAAAGAAGAGAGCAAAAAATGTACCAAGAGAACAAAAGAGTTCTCTGTCCTTGAGCTGTCGAACTACAACAAGTGAACATCACGAAAAAAAGATTTTAATTTCATCCCATGTGCCAATATCAACATGACAGGCTCGTTTGGAAAATGAAAAATTCGATTTTTCGGACGAGCCGATTTTCGCAACATAAAACATGTAAGATGGTTCGAAAGCTGCCATTATTACTACCGTTTATTTTTTGTGTCCCCTGTTTTTTCGATATGATTTTAGATGATCAAACACGACGTATACTTATTGATCAGAGACTGAATGAAAGTGAAGAGAGCATCCATATGGTCAACTGGTCATAGATGACACCTATTCAATCTCAGATTTTGCTCTTTGTATGCGGGATCGACAAGCATCTTAAAAACTAAGAAAGCCAAAATTTCTCGATTTGTAAATGTTTCCCTGAAGAGAACAGCTTACACGAAGTGTGACATCTGTCGATGGCTATATCCTGTGCTCACGGATTTTGAAAATTTTCGTTTTCTTCCAGCAGAAACTTATTTTTTCTTTGCGTTCTCGTCCTTGAGTACCCTTAGTTTCAAAATCATTCCGCGCCCTCTGATTTTGCAGCTTTTGACAGACTAACTAAAAGACTTCTCAAATTTGTTTGGTTCTATCTACATTGATCGATTATCTATCGGATGATGTATATATGACATTGAATAAAAAGTGTCAGAACAGGCTAAAAGTGTTTGCTCACTGCAGTGTGGTCGACGTCTTTTTTTATAACTTTTTATTTTGATCTATGACCAAGATATAGGACCACGTACGGCGGCTGGTTTTGTAGAATTTCTTCAAGTTAAAGTGCTAAAAATGTGAAAACTAATCAGATTGTGCCTTATCTGAAATTTTCAGTTCATTAATGAGCAACCTGACAGAGTTAAACAGCACTGTTATCGCTGCTCACTTTAACCGCATATTACAGCATATTTAAGAGAAAAATTACGTTGGATCGTCAAAACCGATGGTTGTGCTAACCTGAAAATTATTATTGTGCGAACAGAGTGTAGTGTGATAAAGCTTTGTGCCATATAAAATCTCTAAAACATTTCAACAAGAAAAAATTTTCTAAGGAATCTCTAGAGAACTCTCTCAAAAACCAAGAAGTATTGTAAAATGTTGACTTCTTAATGTAAAGCATACAAAGAGGAAATTTGAGATTGAACAGGTGTCGGTTATAGTCCGCCTGTTGATGGATGCTCTCTTAAAACCAACTGGAGTTAGTCTATGAATATACTCAAATAATCAACATTTAGTTCGATTGTGGATCCAGAAAGGTAAACTTTTGAATGTTCTAATTTTTCAACTTACCTCTGAACGTTAGAGAATGGAATACCGTAGAAACCAGACAAGCAAAGAAATAAGTATAGGTAATCCGCCGATACAGAAAACAGCAAAACCAGTTTTACATGAACTATTTTGCATAATTTGCCGAATTCGTAAATATAAGGCGTTTCCTTGCTGTTGTTGTTGTTGAAAATTTTGTTGGATTTGTACAACAGTTTCAACAGTTAGTTGTTCGATCTAAAATGGTATGATGTGAATGAGCAAAACATTAGGGCTTTTTTCAAAAGTAGACTAGATACTACGCCTCTAAAAAGGGAACATGTTCAGTTGATACACTCTATTTTCAATGATTTTGTATGTCGATCAGTAGAGAACAGCAAACAATTAAAAAGCATAAAAAGATATCTGTTTTTATTGCTTCTTTCAAAATTTATAGAATTTTTTTCGGTGTTTTTCCCTGAGAAAAGAGGGATAAATTATATTAAATTAAAAATCTTTTTTAATTATATAAAATCAAAAAAGCTAGTCAGCGCTGGTCCTTCGAAGCAAAAATTGTAGAAACTTCTATATCCAAATAGTAAGACATACGATGAAGCGTAAATAGTTACTAAGAAGGTATATATCAGAACACGAATGCTGAACATGAGAATGATGTGTCATACTTTGTCAGTACATTAAGCAGATGTAAACACCATTTTGGAGGAAGTAAACGTAGTAAATTTGCTGGTAGTAAATTTTCCAAAACTTTTACCATTCGTGGAAAACTTTCAAACTCAAGAGTAGATTCTGCACCTCTGGACAAGTCTTAGGAATCATAGAATGTTGTAACCGTGTGCTCAAGAAAAACAACTGCGAACTCAATTTCTTTTCTGTAACTCTTCTATATGTTTTTGATATCCACAAGAAGTTTCAGCTTTCATCTCATTCTGTTTTTGAGTTATTGAATTTTTAAATTTGCTATGACTTGTCGTTGGACATGTTCAAAATGATAGAATTAATTCTTTACAAACACTATTGAAACTTTAAGAACTGCGATAGTTTTGATGTTTTATTATGTTTATTGTGAAAAAAAAAAATTAACTTCAAGCTGATTGAGGATTACATGGGTTTCTAAAGGCCTCCTCAAAATCAAAAACATCAGTTGTGCAACATCAAATTACATAACTTGGATTATTGCAGCATGTGCTAGTTGAAATCATCTCCGTTCTGAAAGTTTCAATAGTTTTTGTAAAGAATTAACAATTTTGTAGCTCTTTTATTGTGAACTTGTCCAAGGGCGAAACCTTTGACAAATTTAAAAATTCAATAGCTCTCAGATTCAATAATTCAGAGATGAAAAGCCCAAATTTTTTGCGAATATCAGCGACAAATAGAAGAGTTATAGAAATATTCCTGTTTCTAGAGCAAGTTATATAAGTTAATACGGCTATAGCCAGGCTTTCGCCATTCGATCAGGTCCTAGCACAACTACTATCTTTTTCAATGAACGGTGCACTTTTGTATTTTGCGGATAACTTTTAACGAAAAGAGTTAGAGTCCTCCGGTTTTTAGTCACTTAAACTAGACACCGGGGCACATAGATCTATAAAATAAAGAAGCTTCCAGAACAGCTCTATCGTGGTGTATCTTTTGAAGGAAAAAGTTCGAGCTCACCGCTCGTAGACTTTACATAGTGAGTTAGGTTCAAAATTTGTCTGTTATATATAAGAGACTTCCGTCTTTACAATGACACAAGTCGTAGAGCGCCATCTATCAAGGTTCGTACACCACAGGCCATCTCCGAGGACCTCCCTATCGACCAAACTTAAACTCTAAGAACCTTAAAAACACATGGCATCTAGGCTATCGGACACGCTGATTACCGTGGCGATGTTTGTTTTGTTGTTCGGATTAAGAAAACTGCAAAAGACCAATATTTCAGAAAATACGATTTTTCCACTGTCACCGTACTAAATTAAAAACTTTATAGCGCCTTCACTCTTCAAAAAACTTGCTTTTGTTTTTTTTTGTTATTTTTCCTGAAGATATTCAGGAGTCTTCTGGAAAACCTTTCAAGGTACCATAGAGTTTTCGCACTTTTGTCTGTGTGATGTGATGAAACACTTTAAACCAAGTTTATTTTGAGAATATGAAGCAATTTTGTTGAAGAATGAAGGCGCTATAAAGTTTTTAATTTAGTACGGTGACAGTGGAAAAATCGTATTTTCTGAAATATTGATCTATTACAGTTTCCTTAATCCGAACAACAAAACAAACATTGCCACGATAATTAGCGTGTCTGATAGTTTTTTGAATTTGAATCTAACTCACTATGTAAAGTTTACGAGCGGTGAGCTCGGACTTTTTCCTTCAAAAGATACACCACGGGAGAGCTGCTTCTTTATTTTATAGATCTATGTGCCCCGGTGTCTGGTTTAAGTGACTAAAAACCGGAGGACTCTAACTCTTTTCGTTAAAAGTTATCCGCAAAATACAAAAGTGCACCGTTCTTTGAAAAAGATAGCAATGTACAAAATGACGCATTAAACCAAATGTCACCAGCTCCAGTACTTTTTCTGAAATGTGTTATGCAGAGTCCATATAGATTGACTCTTCTTCTTTAATTCGATTTACTATATCTAGAACAATTGCTTTTCAGTGTAGTAAGATAAGATGACTTACTCGAGGCTTTTCCGGACGTTTATATTTGGGCGTTGCCAAGAAAATTAGAGAAAAGAGGAATTGTAATTAGTAACGAGTGCAAACAAATAAGAAAACCAAAAAAGATACAATATGTTTACCGTACCGGATCTTACTCCGCCATATTCTAATTTTATATATTCAGCAACTTGTCGTTTTATCTCTATATTTGGATGTAACTTATTAATATCTAATGGTTGTCGTGTGAATGGACTATTGCCTTTTTCCCTTATCCATTGTAAAATTGCTTCACGTTCATACGTATGTCCATCTTCTGCTATCACTGGATCTTTATATAAATCAAGTGTGATCGGATCAGTAAGTAATGTTACATCAATTATCGAATTTTGTAATGGTGTAATAGATGTCATTTCCTTTTCTATTCTTTTTCTATCTATTTGTCTATATACATACAAAATATTAGAAATCAAAATTATTCGTTTTTTTCCGTAGAAAGATTTTCATCGGAAATTTTGCATAATTTTAGCAGTCTCGTTCATTTATTAAAATAAAATAATATAGACATTTCCAGTCAGTATAAAATCAGACTGATTTTATACTGATGATGAATCGGTAGATTCGAAACTTCTATATTATTTTATATTAATAAATGAACGAGACTGTTAAAATTATGGAAAATTTCTATATTTTCAAAAGTCCTGCCATTTAATGGTGAGACCTTAATTGTTTCCTTTAAAAAAAAGCAAAAATGACTTTTTCAATAGACACGAAAAAAGAACACTCACTCTAACGTAAAAATAAACAAGTGAATTTAAATGTTTTTATGAATCATCGTCAAGAGAAACAGAACAACGAACGACTTTTCTTTTGGAAAAATTGCTAAACTGGCAGTTTGTGCTATAATGGCTAAGATGCAAATTTTGCGAATGGGGAAAATTTGCTCGGATGATATTTTCTCGAACAGAATTTCCTTGAATAGAAATCTCCTCGAACTTTCTAAAAGGTGAATCATCAATATTAGTTGCAGTATATAGAACAAGAGAAATATCAAAGATGAACACAAAAGATTACTTCAGCTACAGATAAATACCAGTAAGACAACTGAATCTATCTCAGTTATCTATCAATGAAACTGCTTTATTTGAAACATAAATTAATAAATGGATATTATGAGATTTAGCAGCTATTTGTTGTTCCATATTGAAATGAGAATATTTAGTTAGATTTATTAAACGTTTATTATGATCTGCATAACATTTCTGTTGAACTTTTGCTTCTTGGCCGGCATTTACAGCTGCCAAATACAATTGAAAAGAACTTTCTTCTGTTTTTAATTTTTCTAGAAATGTCTACAGAGGTTTACATATCGCATTGTCTAAGGTATGATCATCATGCGGTCTCTTTGTTGATTTCTTTTTTTATTCTATTTTTATAATTCTATTAATTAATTAAGTACTAATTAATTGTAATAGTTGATTATTTTAGCTATGCTATCATATGTTTTCCTTTTAACCATCTCTTATCATTACTTATTTCGCCTCTTTGTATCAACATATCAAAGTGACTTTCAAAATAAGTTATACTCTTATTTTCACTTATAAACCGGTACAAACATGTATAATCGAAAATTTAAGGAGGTTCCATATACTACAAATAATATTGACAGTACTGTTGATGTTAATGAAGAGACTTCTGTGCATGTGCATGTGTATTCGGACTATCTACTAGTATCATGAGGAATCACGAAAGAAAACATTTCCCAACTGTCACTTTTTTCTTTCGTAAAAAATGAGTATTTCATTCATTTTGGCGCGAATAGTAGCGCGTTTTAAGTGGCGCCACTATTCGCGCCAGATTGCGAAAAGTGATTTGAATCGAGAGATACTTTGCTGACCGTCGATTCATATAATAAGCTCTTTAGAAAAAGAATTTGAACCGATTCTGTTCTCCATATAAAAAGTCCATTTTGCGCTAATGGGAGGGTTCAAAATCACTATTATCGAAATTTAAAAAGAAAATTGAGCAAAATGCTTATAACTTTTGAATGAAAGGTGATAGAGACCTGCGGATTTCACTATTCGAAAGAGAAGATCGGGGAACGTATACCTATGGAAATGATAGAATGTAGATCGAACCGAAAAACTACATAGGGTTTTCAGTTTATGCATACGATTTTTTAGCGAATCTCTGGAAAACCTGTCACGGAACCAAAGCTCAGGTCAGATCTTTTCCGCTGGATCTTTTAAGTCAAATCCTGATGAATTTTTTACCGAAGGTTCATCTATATGAAGCACATATATAAAGTTAGCGCAAAGTCACTATAGGCTGAAGATATAGGTTTTCCAAAAATGCTTGGTTTTTCGCCGTTTTCCACACGTTACACCTCGAAAAACCACTCTTTTCTTCAATATTTATACATATTCAGACTCAGCGTGAAAAACTGCATTGAATGGCATGTTTTTCAGCATTTTTCGGAGCGACATATTTTTTTCAAACCTCTGGTCTCCTTAAAAAAAAAATACTATTTTTTTGACTTTTTTTCGTCTGCAATGACGTTCAACTACGTAGCCAAAGATCAGTGGCGGATCCAGAAAAAATTTTCGGTGCTGGCGGATTTGGACAAAAGAGCAAGTTTAACAACTTTGCTTATGAGTTTCTAGACGACACGATGTTTACTTCTTTTACTTTATTACTATGTTGCACAAGAAGGAGAGTATAATAGTATGAAATTAAAAATTTCGGTGCTGGCGGCCGCCAGCACCCTAAATCCGCCACTGTCAAGGATGGTTGAAAGTACTCGTCCCGTCGATAGTCAAAAGTCACTGGAACACTCGTCCCGTCGATATCATCTAGTTTACATACTTATCAGTATAAAAAGATTCTGGCCCTCGGAGAATCCTCTATCCGGTTCCGTCCGCATAGCGAATTTTTGTGTGTGGGAGAGTGGGCTGGAGTTTCAGTCCGAACATCACTGAAACATCACACATAAATTTGTTATGGTTTGCTGATTGTACATGGACTTCCATCCCGTTCGTGGTGGCTTGCTCAGAAGCGCAGAAGCTTGGTATCTGATTTGCTGGTTTTTCCCTCGCAAAATACTGTCTTGGAATTTCTTTTTTGAATAACTCCGATGAATTCACGGCGCAATCGGTTGATTCAATTTTTTAGTATTTTCGTGCTCGCTTCGTGTATGCGCTCGTAGGTATTTCTATTCTCAGTCACTAAAACTTCATACTAAATTTCACTCTCACATACCGGAAACCAACACTGACTGCCGCATAAAGTTGCACAGAAGCTTAGGGACTTGGCCAATTAAAATCGAAAAAATCAAGGTCAAGAGGTGGAGGTGGGCCGTAAGCATAAAACAAAAAGAGGTGTACCTCATATTATTGGAATCAGGATGATCAATTACCGTAAAGTAATATTCAATTATATTTTTAAAAGCAAAAACAAATCTTTTGTAATGAATTCCATGAGAAAAATTCTTTTATTTCCAAATGTTCATGTAGAATAAATTTGTTTTCAATTTTCTCTTTGGTTACTATTACTACTGCATAAACTCCTTCTTATGCTTCCACAATAAACAAAATATTCAGGATAACGCACTCAAGATACCATTTGAATGACTGAAAGAGACCATTTGATGAAAATATCTTCTATTAAAAGAAGAAGAATGTGCTGAGTACACAGACCATGTAGATATTTAAGTGTCCTGTTTGACGCATGATCATCACATATCATCAGATATAATGAAAGGGACTATGCTATTCAAGTTTCATTCAAAAAGAATCAATTGTCAAAGAATAACTTATGTGAAGAGCAATGATTCTCGTTCTGTATGATGTTCTTTTTCTTAGATTACCTATTCGTAGATAACAAATATGGTATTAGTTTTTATTAGAAGCTGAAATTGAGTGAAACAAATTGAATTTTACATTTTTCGTGGATGCAAAAAACCTTCTTATTCTTGAAAAAGAATTTTTCTCACCACTTAGGATAAAAACAATATGCGATTTTATTGCCTAAAACTGAATTTTATTCAAAGGCACAATTATTACGTTCAAAAGTGGAGATGGACTACAGTACTGGAAAAAATTATAGAGCCAGATTCGAGCCTACTCTTTAACTTTTATTTATTTTGTTAATTAACGATCTGAGATAGATTAAAACACTTGAGTATATGCATTTAAGTCTGCTCTTTTCAAATATGTTATTGAAAAAATATAGAAATCTTTGTTTCTCTTACAAAAGATTTTTTACAAAAAGATGCTTGTTTTTTGTTGGAAAAAATTATAGAGCCACATTAGCCTATTTAGCCCAATTTTTTCGTTTCCACGTGATTTTATGTCTCGGAAGCATATGATTGCTTTCTTTCGTCTACCTGTGCATGTTTTCTTCCCATATGATGAATGAAATTAACTTAGAATAGCGTTCGACATTTCTTCTTTTCTCCATCTACACGTATGTAAAATGGGTCGTAAAAGAGTTACTTTAACTCAAATAAACAATGTTTGCGCACTATTACGTGCTGGATTTTCCCAAAGATATGTTGCTAAACAGGCTGGTATGTCGAGACATTGTGTTCAAAACGTAACTAAGAAGGAAAAACAGAAGATTGGAGTAGTTAAGCGTCCGGGTCCAGGTCGTAACCGTGCTACAATCAAAAGAGAAGAGCGTCGATTACTCACTTTATGTAAAGAAGGCCGTCATAAAACTGGTCGGAAATTGGTTTCTGAATGGGTTCTGTCGAATGGGAAGGTCGTTACACCGCGTACGGTACGAAATCGGTAGGATGAGGCGGGTTACAGGAGCTACGTTACGAAACGAAAGCCGTTTCGAAAAGCACGTCACCATCACGTACGTTTAAAATTTGCTCGTGAACATCAATACTGGTCCGATAATGATTGGAAATGTGTGGTATTCTCTGATGAATCTCATTTTGAGGTATTGAATCGAAAAATTTGTTCGTCATCTTCGATCTGAGCAAGATAAACCGTTTAACTTTCGTGCTCGTGTACAAGGAGGAGGGGGCTGCGTCTTTGTCTGGGGGTGTATGACGGCTGAAGGTATCGGTCCATTGGTCGTATACAAGGGGCGAGTGAATGGAAAAAAGTATATCGACATGTTGAATCTAAGTTTGCCATTGTTTATCAAAAAACGATTTAAACCTGGACAAAAATGGTACTTCATGCAAGATAATGCCCCGTGCCACACGTGCAAATTTAGTAAACAATGGTTTCAAAAAAAGAAATACAAGCTTATGGGATGGCCAGCAACTTCCCCCGACCTCAATTCAATAGAAAATTTATGGGATTATATCGATAAAAAATTAACTTATCACCGTCTCAGCACAGCATACGGGCTCGAGACTATCATAAAAAAATTGTGGTCTGAAATCAAGCCTGAAACGTGTAATAAATTAGTGGAAAGTATGCCAAGATGTCTACAATCGTGTATTCGTGTGAAAGGAGGAGCAGCAGCCAAATATTGACTCAAATAATAAAGGAAAAAGAAAGATGGCTCTATAATTTTTTCCAACAAAAAACAAGCATCTTTTTGTAAAAAATCTTTTGTAAGAGAAACAAAGATTTCTATATTTTTTCAATAACATATTTGAAAAGAGCAGACTTAAATGCATATACTCAAGTGTTTTAATCTATCTCAGATCGTTAATTAACAAAATAAATAAAAGTTAAAGAGTAGGCTCGAATCTGGCTCTATAATTTTTTCCAGTACTGTATTTTTAAAACATAAGATAAATTAATTTTAAGATGACAAACATGTATTTGCCTACAGAACGCCTATAGTTCGAAACTCTACTTTTCCTCTCCTAATGGTAAAATCAAAAAAACAAAAAGTCCAATCGATACGCTCTTGCTTCCTGTGTTGAACTGTATGTATCTCATTCTTACCTCTTTACATTATATCAATTTTGATTCGAACATGTTAATGCCGATGAATGTGTACTCTTCAATGTGAAACGGATTGTCAGAAGTTGTCAAGTACAATTTCATATTCTTGATAATTTCGCAGTTCGACAGAAACACTTTTCGACAGCGTGTTTTGACACTGTCGAACTGCGAGCGAAAAATCCGACGGTGTCGTAAGGTGGCTGTTGAAAAGTAGAACTGTCGAACGGCGACTAAACCATATTCTTGCATCATTATCAATCATTCAAATCGTGTCTTGAGTGCGTTATCCTGGATATTTTTGTTTATTGTGGAAACATAGAAAGACATTTAAGCAGCAGTAATAGTGACTAAAGAGAAATTTGAAAAATTGAAAACAAATTTATTCTACATGAACATTGGAAAATAAAAGAATTTTTCTCATGGAATTCATTACAAAAGATTTGTTTTTGCTTTTAAAAATATATGAATATTAAAGTGACAGCACAAAGTTTTCGTACACCTCAAATTTTTTCTTCTTTTCTTTATTACTCGGTAATGAAAAAAGCTTTTGACAAGCAGTTTGTACCAAAATACTCTCCACTCTCTCTAGTATATTTGTACATTAAAAAAGGTTACAAATCTTCATTGCTGCTGTTTGTAGGCTCATTGGACTGAAAGTGAACTTTTTCAGGTTAAAAAACATTTTCCGTACAGTCAGTGTGGAAACATATCCCGATTGGGATATCATTTTTTGCAGAAAATTTTTTTCTATACCCCCAACGGGATATAGTTCGATATCCCGATTGGGATATCAAGAATTTTAATTTTTATTTGGAAGAAAATGATAAATTTTAATTATATGAGAGCTGAATATTCTTCTCCTTCTTCTCTATTCCCCCTCTCTAATGTTCCTAGTAGTGTCTTTTGTTTTCTCCAGCTGATCGAACAGACACATATATCTTTTTAACAGACGTAAATAGATTTCTTTTATCAGACATCTTTCATATGTGAGTGTAGTATAAAATATAATAGAAGATAGAAGACAAAGTCGTTACCACGCACAGTTCCATCTACCATACATTTGTAACGTTCTTTTCTTCTTCGTCTTCTTATAACTATCAACAATTCACTTGATTCAATTATGCCTCCCAAACATCAATGCAAAAACACCATACGGGTCCAATCGTTACAAAATTTAAGTCTGATAGATTGAAGCGTGCTCAAAGAACATAAGGCAGTTTATCTGCAAGAACGGATAGTTAGAAAACTGCCCGTTAAACACAAAGCACGTATATTTATATATTGTCGACGCATGAGAAAAGAATTGTGTTTCAATATATGGGGACATCGAAAAGGAAGATCCGATGTAGTTTTTCGAGCTCTTTTGAATGGTGACGTCATTTTTCCCTTAATCCTTTTTATGACGAAATTTCATGTTTTATATCCCGATCGGCATATTACTTTTTTTCTATATCCTCATTGGGATTTAGCTATATCTCGATCAGGATATAGGAGGTGTCCCCTTACTGACAGTTCGTCTGTTCTATAAATTATATTCGGAATCTGTATCTGTATATAACGATAGTAGTTCATACAGATCTAGATTTTCTAGTCCTGTATCAACAGAGCGGTATTATACTACCACAACACAACTAAAATCACAAATCAACATATCAACTTCTAGGGGTTTTTTTCTTGAGGTGTTGCCAACTTGAGACTAGTGCGGTTTTGTAGCCCATGGTCGACTGAGTGGATCGGCACTAGTTTGGCTCCGACGTATGGCCGACACCCCAGCAAAAAAATTTAAAATATAATTTGCAGCAAGATAAAGCAGAAAAATCATAAAAATTAAGCGCTGACGAGTTTCGAACCTCGACACTCGCTTTTCGTCGGCGTAGTGTTTAACCTATTTTGCTATCAGCGCATATCAACAGATAAGTATATTTCTCACTTATTCTGTTCTTTTCCTCACTAAAGTAGAAGCAGGAGGAAATTATATGTATACTTTTTAAAGCAGCATAACGTAATCTCTTTAAGATCAAACTGCAATCTGTTTTACTCGGTATTTGTCTTCGAGAACAGATCACAGGAAAATAATCAGGCAAGCAAAGAAAGTTGCATTCCTGATGGTTTCATAGTCTTTACACTGTTCACAAGGAGAAATACACAAATGTCGTGGACATACCAATAAGGTATCCATGTTATTGTGACAAACAAAATAACCTAAAATAAAATAAAGTTCTCGTTATTCAGCTTTCTTACGCTCAAAATAATTTAAAACTTAGAATTTTTCAGAAGTTAATTTCTCTGGGTTAATATTCTTACTATTAAAGGGCAACAATAGAAATACGAACTTTAGTGCAATTTCGGCTGAAATACCCTAACTCTGTTTAACATAATTACTCTTT
>CAJNOQ010003904.1:0-18814 GCA_905250885.1 Didymodactylos carnosus
ATTTACAAGAAAAGCCCTAAATTCATTTTTCGTTTTTCTTTCTGTAGCTCTGAGGTGACAATGAACATTTAGGGCTTTTCTTGTAAACTCTATAACTTTGCAAAGAAAGGTCGTGCAGAGTTGGGAGATGCCTGGTTTTAATTAGAAATTTATGGATTACAATTACGCCTCATTAAGAAAGCTTTTGGTTGCGCATCAGAGTTTCTCAAAAACTGGTTTTTCAGAAAACCGATCTTTGAAAGCCTAGCAGCAGCATTCATGGTGATATTCGGAATCAGCATCGTCGGCTACCTATAGTCCACTTGGTTTCGTTGAAAAAGCGATTTATCAGTTGGGGTACTTCCCTCGTCAGTGGAATAAGTTTTCACACTTTTTCGTAATACGATCTGAAAATATATCAGAAATCTTTGTCCTTGTATAGCATATCAATGATACATGCAAAAAACTGAGTTTTTTTCCCTGGACCTGAATATGAGGTTTTTTAGGTAATTCTTAATCCAAAATATTTGTATTAAAAACTGAGGCCATATTCAGAATCGACTCGAATGTAGTTTTCGAACATTTTCTGACATATTTTTCCAGTCAAAAACTTTCACCTGATTTCATCCTCACGCATTATTGATAAAAAAACTAACAATTTTTAGAATAAGACTTTTTCTTATATGAATACTATTTTCAAGTATAGAGAGAGTCATTCTGAGTCAAAAGTCACCATTTTCGATGATAAAAAAAATTGATGCCAATATGACAACTGTTCTTTGACATTAATTATCAAAATGTTAATCAAGTGTAAGAAATGCAGTCATAGCAAACAGAAGCTATTAATGAGACAGTATTCTAAATTAATGAAATCACTGTGAGTCAAAGATGTGATCTAGGAGCATCACAAGTGTTTTATTAAGAAAAGTATTTTTCAGGAATGATGTTTATCTCTATTGCCATTTTTCATCAACTTAATTGAGGAAAAAATTATGTGTAGTTTTCATAGATCAACACATGAATATCGCCATGTGTTTCAATAATATAAGAGTATTATTAAATTAACAAAATAAAGGTGACGGAATTCTAACGTAAAAAACGTTAGAAATTCAAAATCATTTTCAGTTTTAGTTTCAACATTAGTCCAGATATGTCAATGAGATAGGATAATAAGTAATTATACTGTTGCATTGAAATATTACACACACATTTAGTGAGAACGTATGTGAGAGTATTCAGCTAGACCAACTAACTTCAAAAGAAGTATATCTCAACATCAAAGAAAAAACTTAAAAAAATCGATCATAATAAATATTATACGTATTGCGCAATAAAATTCGAAGAAAGAAAGATAATCACAAAAAAATTTGATTATCTTTCATTTCACAAAAAAAAACAGTTAATTGCAAGAATAAATGACTAACAATATCAGTTCTGCGTGAATAAAACATGAATGAAGTCATTACTATTGGACTTCACTAATAGATATTATTTTGTTGATTTAATTGGAGTTGGATTATTTAACTGTTGTGAGACTGATTCGCCAAGTACTCTTGTGCTTGATGTGCCACCGAGAATTTCTCTTCCACCTTGACCAGAAATATGACTTTCTTCTTCACCTTTCTCACCAGCTTCAGGTCGACGTTCTTTTTCATTTGTCGACGCATCTTCTTTTCCCACGTGAACTTCTCCAGAACCATAACCAACTTTATGTTCAACGTCAGTTTTATCTTTACTTGCCATTATCTTAACAGACAATTGATATTCTAACTGAATCTATAAAAAAGGAAAACAAATTGCTTTTAAAACAAATACCATAATTAGAAGATGAGCGACATAATTACGTAAGGATGAGCATATTATTTCTCTTAAGTTATTCGAAAAGAATAGCACTACTAATACAAAAGTTCAAAAAGAAACAAATGAATAGAGAAAACATCATAAATTGAATATATCTATATTTCATAATTTATTGCATATGAAGACGTAAAAAAATTGAATTATACTTTTTTTTACACAAACTAGTACGCTTATTACATCTATGACAGTGTCAAATAAAAGAAAGATATGTGCAGGAAAAAAACAGAGAGAAGAAGCGGAAAATGCATTTATGAAAACACAAAAGAAAAGAAAACGAATCAATCACTATCTTTAATAAGTAAAAACACAATAAAGAGTGCGAGGAAATAAAACAAACAGATAACAAAAATGGACCGAAAAATGCCGTTATTACTTTTATTCACATTGATAAAAAAGTGCGTTTATTCTGTAAACGCATACAGAGACATACTAGAAATGCAAAACATTTGTGAATGTAAAAAGATCATATTTTCGAGACAATTTATAACAAAAGTAAAGTAGAAAATGAAGTGGAGCAAAGATCATTTACTGTTGATGCAATAGCATCTCTTTACTTTTATTTTGACGAGCACAGAAAAAAGAAAAAAAAAAAACAACAGTCGTTTATTTACAATTTTAAAATAGATGGTGGTTTTTGTTCTTGTTCAATTTTAGTGTCATGTAACGATGAATGATTATGACGATGTGTTTCAACTTCGTCATCGTCACTTCCACCAGCGTCTAACGATGAATTTTGATTTGTTGAATAAGTTGTATTATTATTATTTGTATTATTCATATCTACATTTTGATTTGAATTTATTTTTAAAGAATTTTTTGAATTACTAACATTTGTATTCCGTTTTAAATTGTATGTGTCATTTGCTGGACGAACAGTTATTATTAGATTATGACTATTAGCTACCATCATATCTGTTACTTGATCTAACGTTTTACCAGCTACTTCGATACCATTCACTTCAATAATTTCATCTCCTACACTCAATAAACCCGTACTTTCAGCTAAACCACCACTTAATAAACGTGATATAAATACACCCGGTACATTTTCAATACCATTTGTTCCCATTTTAACAGCTACACCATCTCGAATATAAAATCCTAACGGTTTACTTTCTTTATATCGATGTAAACGAACACGACGATATGTAACAGGCAATATTTCAACATCAATGATGGATGAAACAAGACGAAAATCGGGTTGAAGTTCAATATTTAATTGTTGAGAACGTTCATTATAGTTATGTCTTTTAGATGAATCCGCATGAATTAATGATTGTATTTGATCCGATATTTTTTTACGTTTTCTTAGAGAATCTGTTGCATTTGTTGATTGATATGATTCACCTAAAGAATAACAAAAAAAAAGATTTGAATTAGAAATTACCAGTTGTATGTTACAATCGCTAATTTTTAATCGTACAAACTAACAAAAAAAGATTGAATTTATATGACAAGTACTAGTTGATAGCAAACAAAGTAGAATCATACAGATTCACTTCTCTTTCTAAATAAATGCTTGTTTATCTGACAAATTCATTCACCATTACGAAGAAAATGAAATCTCATTCTTTATGGAGTTAACTGTAGATCATCTAAGGTTAAAATATGTACCTTTTCGTTGTATAAATATTCGTAACAAACCAGGTGTCACACGTAATATGTGTTCAATAATGCTATCGTTGTTAATTGATAATAATTCACCATCTTTATCCAGGTATGTAATATTGAAGGGAATGTTTTGAAGGAAATGTAATTCTTCTAAAAATTTATAAAATTCGTCGTATCTGATATTTTTTGCTCGATCTAGTTCAAATCGACGAAATTCAGCACCAAACTAGAGCAATTAAAGAAAAAAATACAGAACATTATATTTAGTCTACATCAGGCGAAACAAATATCAAATACGTACTTTGCTTTTTGCTTCTAAAATCGACACCATTTTTTAGAATGTGTCGTTAATTATATTATTATGATCTAAAAATGATGACATAATTTAAACCAGTCTCTAATTGCAAATTCCAAACACGCGAGTGTACGTTGAACATCATAGGTGCTATAGCTAAAATAAACTTATTGAGAGCACACAGGAATAGAGCTCATTTTCCCACATAGTATTCAAACAACGGTTCGAGAAAAATTTGTCTAATCTGATGTTTTGTAAGTAAAAAATAACAAAAATTTTACGGAAAACAACAACTGCAGTTCAGTTGTTTGATTCACACACAAATGTAGAAATATCATACTTTTTCGATAGTCTCTGTTAATAGCGCTTTTCAAACGTTAAGTGTGTCCAACAAATCAACAACTCAATTTTTCTCAAACCATTGTTCGAATACTATGTCAGATGTAAAAGTTTAAAGACTTTTTGTACCTCATTGCTGACTTTCTTCATAGATGCCACCAGTCTGAAAGTTTCTCAAACAAATATTATATTTCGTTTAACTAGACAAGAGATAGTTGTTCGATGTATTGACACGAAACTGCTAAAAAAAAGACAAAGAATTGAATGTCACGGAGCTGTTTCTAACTGGAAATCTGAAGGCAGTTTTGATAAACAATCTCATTTTGCTTTCCGACAACACAGACCAGTTACTTTCTGCTGACAATCAGTGCCCATAACATCTCACAAATGTGTTTAGAAGAACACGGCAGCTCTATAAATGTATATACACGGCAAACATTATAAATTTTTTTTTGTGATGAAAGTATAATAGGGTCGTCACGGTAAAAATGTAGCGTTTGCTATTTCTCGTAACATTATCATAGTATCTCATTCCTAGTATAGTATGACATTTCGGCGGAACTAAACGTAGACTATGTACAGGTAATAGTTGTTTACTCAAAACCACGTTCGATGTGGAAAAGGACCAATGAAAAACAACTTTTTGGACTTTGTTAAGACTTTTGATTTTTTCTATCTCCCGAATAGTTCAAATTTTTCAACTCGATTGTATCTTTTGTATCGATACTTTTCGAAAATGCTAATATTTTAATTATGATTCGATTGGCTACTAGACGTCGCTAGATGAGAAGACTTTATTTGTGTCATATGAAGGAGTGAAGCAAAACATTGATTTTTATGCTTCTTTTAAGCTGAAAGAATCGAGTAACCAATATCAATATCTTATCTCCAGTACATATAAAATGTTTATGAACTTTTTATAGTCCAAGGCGTCCATACGGAATAGTCCTTTTGATCTCAATCTCGGTCAAGCGTCATTTTCATACTCAGTTTTTACTGCTGAACCCTGTTTCTCAAAAAAACTTAAACATTCCACTCAAGTGAATGTTTAAGAGAAAAATTAAGTAGTACTTAAGAGACACTCAAGTTTCCCGTTGAGTGCGTTTCTCAAAAAAACTTAAGTTAAACAGAGGTCATGCAGTAAAAACCACTCTTATTTTAACAAATTTCGATTATTTTTATGAAATTTTTTGAACAAGATCCTTCTATAATTATCTTCTATCTAATTATTGTGGGTCTGACTACGAAAAAACGTAAAATAAGGAAGTTACAAATTATAATAATTTTTCACTTAAAAATTAAGTGAAAACTTAAGGATAGTTAAGAAACACGCTTCTGAATCTGAAAAAGATACTTTCAAAAGGTCAGAAGCGCGAGAAAGAAGAATTTTTGAGTTTTTTCGAAACTAAAGGGCTTTTCGAAATTTTAGACTCTTCGACTTTTCAATTTTTCTTCCTTAAAGAGATTTTTTAAAAAATTAGAAACTACTTTTTCTTACTCAGCTTGATAAACTCTATTCAATCATGTATAATAAAACGAAAAATAAATTTTACTTTAATTTTGCATCATTATTAGTATTATATCTTGCCAGAACAGGTAACGTATGAATAATACATTTATTTGTGTTTGACGCACATATAGATATATACGAAGCCTTACCAGAATGGTTCTTTTTATGTAAAGTAAACAGGAAAGTTAAATGTAGAAAGAATTGTGATTTATAATAAACTATCTATCATATAACTGTGAATATATCTATTAAATTTCATCATCGCGATCCAAGAATGATCATGCTGAATTCACGATGGTCATGCTGTGCTCACAATTTATTCGCTATTCTTGTGCTGTTGTTTAACAGAAGTCGCGGATGTCATGTCACAAGCATACCTTTCTCGCGAATTCGCATCGCGATCGCGCATAAATCACTATTTTCGCGCCGAGACTCTTACTTCAAAACTCTCACCGCGGTTACTACATTCTCACGCGTTATTCTATTTGCGTTCTATCAGATGTTTGATTCCAGTTAGTTAACAGAACTTCGATTCTTGATCATACGACTCATATTTCTGGCTCCGTGTTCGTGAATATTGAATATTAGTCTTTGAATAAAAACTTAATAGTCTAAGCCATTATTGAAAAGACTGATATTCACTCATGGACACGGAACCAAAAATGAGTCGTATGATCAAGAAGCGAAGTTCTGAAAACTAACTGGAATCAAACTAGCGTTGAGTTTCTAAACCTCAACTTTATGCGTTATGTTTTACTCGGTTTTTTCTTAGAGAACATAGTACATTTAAGTCAGTACACAGCAATTCTATATATTATGTCAATTTCTCACAAGAGGTATGAAACTCAAGAAAGAAGGAATATCTAAATTAGATCAGAAAATATTCACTCTCAGACTGACTAAGTTCTTTCTTTCGTGTATTTTTTAATTTGGTTCGACATGTGACTAATATCTGATTCCAGAGTTAACAGTAAGATAGGCTGATGATGAGTATTATCCATAAGATAACTACTGACGTAGGTGAAGGAAACATTCACACTCGGAGTCACGGAAGATGAGATCAATATGATTTTGATGCTCAACACCAGTTCGTTGAATATTCTTTGCATAGACGTGGAAGAACTGTGCTCTTGTCAGATGCATACAGAGAATCGATACTAGTGTCTGCTACACCCTATAACGCACAAATGGTAGTAGATGTATTACATCGAGATTACTCATTAATATTATCAACCCTGATGATGCATTTCTCGCTTTGTTGCATTATTATTCTGAAACTTTGTCCAGTCAACGTAATTAATTGAGCCTATACAGAGTAAAATCGCTTACATTCGATGCTTTAGCTGAGAGAAAGTTTTTTATATTGTGAAAGTAAGTTTAGGAGAGCATCAAATAGTTTAACTTCACTACAACAAAAAAGGGATCAACATTCCTCACTTTCGTTTAGAAATTGCTGTGTGCATACCTATGAGTTTATTTATTTGCTTAAATAAATAAATTGGGAATCAGTAGTAATAAAGGCTACATAAAAAAAACGCACGTAAAAAGCTCTTTACTCTACTGTAACAAGATCCAGGTAGATCCGTCCCTGTCTCGCTGAAGATGCATTTCTGCTTGAAACATGTGCACAATAAAATAATGTGTTGTGAACGTGTATCTCACAGAAGAAGTTAATGATTTTGTTACATTCTAAACAAATAAAATATCGAGTATTTGGTAGCACAGCTGGATTGATACTAATGAAATGGACTGCTGACAAAGATCCTGATGCATTTAGAAAATATTTTGAAGACCAGTGGTTTTTATCCATCTACCAGTAACGGTCTTGAATCGTTGAATGGTAAAATCAAACAAATGTACACATTACATAATAAATTGCCTTTGTCATTATGGTTGCAAACAGTTAAACGTACGTTGTATGACTGGTCATTAGCAAGTACCCGTACATCATTTGCTCTTCAAATTGAATTTAATAATAATTTAAAACTTAGAACATATCAATGGTTACAAAAATTTGATCAAACACAAGTGTTACATTTAGGTGCAGCTAGTTATGTTGTACCTTCTTCTGAACCAAAAATGGATACATTATTATGGCTATAACATTATCATAGTATGTCTTAGAATTCGTATGATGAATTTTATCGACGGGTTAAATTCCGCACGTTTAGTTAATTTTTCTCGTTTAAGCCCATCATTATTTTGTTCATGTAAATATGACCTTAAAGAATATTCTTGCGTTCATTCATTGGACTTAATAATGATGTGGAATCATTGTAAAGTTCCACAGCCACTTAGGATAAGAAGGAGAAAAGGTCGCCCAAAGAAAGTTAAATTAGCTGTAACAAAAGACTGAGTATTAGTGAAAAATTATTGTAATATAGCTAATTTTTTTCTTACTAAATACTTGCTATTGATAAAATTATTAATTAATTTTCATAAATTAATTGAAGTCATTTCTCTCTTTTTATCGACAAAAATAAAATTAACCGAGTTCATTTGTATCTTTTCAGGGTATAAATTAATTTCTGAGCTTAAAACGGTTATTTATATCAATAAAATATGCTTTTATTACAACCGAGCTCATTTATCATTTTATCCAGTACAAAATGTTTATACAAAAAAATATCACTAATGTTATTCAATCGAATACTCAAATCATGACACCTACTTTCAAAAACAAAAAGAGATAAGACAACACTATTTGTTGTTTACAAAAAAGAAAAGGTAATAAAGGAAAAAGACATTTTTTGGATACAAAATAATGGGAGGAAAAAAAAAGAGTATTTCATTTTGCACCGGCTGATCTTTAGTAGGGGCGTAGCCGTAGCGGTTGACGTTCTGAACTGTCAACGGTATTTTATCAGTTGAAATCCACTGATGTTGGGTGAAGATCTCTTATCTATCAAAAATATTTAAGAAACTTACCTGTTTTTTCCGTTTTCTGCCTCTTTTCTTCAATTATGCTTCCTTCTGAGATTAAAATGGTTAGTAGTGAGCCCGTCTACTTATACTGAACTCTAATATAACGACATAATATTTTACGTTGACAGTTCAGAGCATCAACTGATGAGATGCAGTTGACAGCTCAGAACGTCAATGGCAAAATCGTTGCCGTTCCCATTCAAATTTTTGCCAAATCAACGTGCACGGCTACAGCCCTAATATTAAGAAGAAAAATTAATGAAAATTAACATTAATTAGTAATCAAAGAAAAACGATCTAAACAAAAATATCTCGGTTAACTAAAAACCATAATACAGATCCGTATCGTATACTGTTCCTTGAACAAAGTATCATTTGAACTAATTCAAAATAAAATCCAAAAATAATTAGTGTGATTCTATTTTGAATGAGTTTAAGTGTCATTAACAGATAAATATATGGAACTGTATTCAGCGTATATTTAAAGTAAAATCAATTTATTTTGTTTTTATTTAAAAATGTTCTTTTTATCGCAGAAGTAAAACGCATGAACACTTTATTTCATACGTTCTATCGTGATAAAAACAACTTTTTTAAATTAAAACAAAAATTATGATTTTCAAATGTCTTTTTGGCTAGAATAACTATACTTGTACAGATGAGAAAAAATTTAAGCTTGTGATTGTTGGTTGATCATTATATCAGCCACCGCTGTACGACACGCATTAAACTTCGCTTTTTTCTTGTTTTTTCCACATCCTTCATACGTTCTATCATCCGTTAATTTTACTATGTATTGTGCAAGATTTTGTTCATTTAAACCACAACTAAAAAAGGAAGGATTTTCAAAACAAATCAAGGTAATGGAATGGCATGCATGACTAGGTCTTATATGGTGAAAATGGCAATCTCATAAACAATCAGCAGGGATGAGAGTGAAAAATTCGAAATACTTGCCGGGTTTTTCAGGTGAGTGCGTAAAAGTTTTCAGGTTTTTTCCAAAAAAATTCAGGAGGCCAAAACACAGTTTCATTCGGCACATTGAGCTTTTGTAACAGTGCTTTAAGGATATAATATCCTTTTGAATTTAACTTTTTATCACTAACTTATGAGTTGAACGTCTTAAATCTAGCCTATCTTGTTCAGTTTTTTCTGTTCGTTCGATTCATGTGTAACTCGGATTTTTAAAATGGGAAATAGAACAAGAAAAAATTGAAATATGACAAAAGTCTACTTTTTCGATTTTCAGGTTTTTCTAAACATTTCATGTGAAATCTCCGCCTGAATCAGTATGAAAACTGTTTTATTGATTTGGAATGTTTTACTGAAGATTCAGTTCCCAATATTACTAACAAAAAAATACTTACTCAATTATGTTTCCTCCGTACTCTGTAATATATCTTACAGGATTCAAATTTGGACTACTGATTGATTTTTCTAGAATCATAACAAAACAAATTTTTCAATATATTAAATGGTAAAAATGCTTATTTACCAATATAGTTTCGCATAAATGGCTCTATCACTCGCCATACTGTTTGTAGTGAATTCTGAGAATCAAGAAAAATGGCACCTACGATGGCTTCAAAGACGTCGGCGAGTGCTTTTGGAGCAGTTGCATCTGCGTATGCAGCAATGTCCTAAACACATGATATAAACATATAATTTATCAATATAACAAGAATGCATACTTTATCCAAACGATCGTGTAACGTTTCAGAATGTTCAAGTTGTGCATAAGACGATATTTGTTGAAATAACGTTGTAGAATGATGTAAAATGTACCGAGAGAGACCAAGCGCAACGAAAATATAGGCTAAACGACCATTATTTGCTAAATCTTGACGAATATCAGTAACGGTACCTGAAAAAGATGTAGTGGATTGTGAAAAAAAGTCTTTTTATAATTATCTAGAGATAAGTTCAACGATCAATGTTGCTTCTTTTTTATACTTGGAGTAATTGTTTTGTTCTTCATGAATATTTCTCTTGTTACCAGAAAATCGAGCACTGCATCACCCAAAAATTCGAGTCTAGAATAGAAAATACGAACATAGTTAAATATAAATATGAATTTATTTCTATACAAAAATATGTTCAGTGTTATTTTAATCCACGAAAAATGCCAGAGGATATGTTAATCGGTCCGACTTATTGATTTGATACTTAAATTCTTATCATACGGTTTATAATCAAGGTTAATCATAGTTACTTACCGTTCATAACATAGAGTCAGACGATTGGCAAAATTCGACGGATGTGTAAATGCAGCAATAAGATAGGCTTTATTTTTGAATCGATAATTTAAAATTTTTTCTACATTTTGAAAATTATTTTTTTCATAAAATGATATGATTAATTGTTCTATTGCTTCAGAATGATCGCAGCAAATAATCGATGGTAAAGCTGCAATTGAATCTAATAAAAATAAGAAGAGGAAAATCTCTTATCAAAAAAATACCTATTTAAACACATACCGTTCTCATCTTTTGGAAATACATTCAGACCTAACCATTCCATCAATTTCATTGCACAACCATATCCACTCGTGATTAACGTAGCACCAATCATAGCCTCCAACATGTCTGCAAATGCTTTTCTTTTCGTAACTTGTTTTGTATAACATTTTGAACCCAATGTATAAACATTTTTTTTATCATCATCATCGATCATTTTATTACAATTATCATCGTTAACTATATAACCAGGCGGCAACCAGTTGGCATCTTTACCACGATAAACAATTTTTTGTGCATACAAATAACATTTTAATTTTTTTCTAATAACACATCGATATAATGTGGCATTTGAAATGAGTTTTGTTTTTGCCACGGTTAAATAACCAGCATTTTCTTGAGGATTTTTGTAATACATTGACATTGATACGGCTAATTTTAAAAAACAATCACCCAGTATTTCTAAATTTTCCATATCAGTGTTTTCACCAGTTGAATGTCGTGTACAAACTTGAAATAATATGTCAGATGTCAACTGTTCAGCATCATTTATATTTGTTGTCGATATCAATGTATCATATGTTAGATCAACAAGAGGTAATTGTAAATATTTCCGCTCGAACTAAAAGAAAAGAAAAAAAAACAATAAAAAAAGCGATAAGTTATGCAATCTGAACCTAAGAGTAGAACGATATATTGTAGTAAAAGATTGCTATATCTATATATCTTACCGTTTGTACTGTTGTAGTATGATTTTGATTAGTGTCAACGTCTAAAAGAACAAAAAATAAATAAATTACCAGGAAAAAGTGAGAGCCAGCCGGCATATTTTTATATTTACTATCGTTCGATAAACAGTCTCGAAATTTTACAGTAGCCATTTGCTGACCATCCAATAGCTGAAATAAAAATAGTACAATAAGTACAAAATTTAGATAGTCGTATAGACTAAGTTATTTGGTGTTCAAATATGTGGGAAACTCTGGCAATAATACTGACAATTAGTCATCACCTTCTTTCTTTCCTTGTTCATAAAATGTGTCATTTTATTCATTTTCCTTCTGTTCATCTTTTTTCAACTTTTTCAAAAAACTTTCAAGTGTCGTTCGCTGATCAAGCAAAATTATATTCAAACTTTTATTGCAACAGCACTAATGCAGTTGAGTCTTATGCTTTATATCTCGATTGGGATATATATCCCGATCAGGATATAGCCAAAAAACATATTGCCCAATCGGGATATAAATTCGATTTTTTTTAAATAAAAGCCTTTAGCGAAAAGATGATAATGTTCGCGAAAAGATGATAAAAATCTATACTCCGATCGGAATATAGCCGAAATTTCTTCCACTGTAAAAATGTTAAATATATCCCGATCAGGATATATATCCCAATCGGGATATGGTTCTCTACTGTAATGTACTGTCACATAACTATTTTGTTTAATAAATGCTCACTTTTGTACACTATCATTACCATGTGTTTATTAATATTCCTCTCAACTCATGTATATTTGAAAACAAAGGCTTAGTTAGTCCTACAATAAGACGAAAAATTGTTCAAAAATATTTTATATTTCAATCGATAAGTTAATAAACACATGGTATCTAGTTGATTAAAACTAAGAAAGACATCGATTTTATCAATTCAACATTTATTTACTTTGTAATGATTAAGCTTATCACAAATATGTTTTCGTAATTTTTCAATATGATATAATTGTGTAATACGAGTAAATATTGATGGCACTTTATTGAATAATTGATAATCTTTTTTGTTTAAAAGACCATAAGTTAATAATTCAACTGGAATATACATAGCTTCATGTTTCGTTGTTCGTTTTTTCTTACTAGTAATGTCATTATCACGAAATAAAAAATTAATTGTCAATCTACCAAAAAATTGTACACATGCCATGGGCCATTCAGGATGATTAAGTTTTAAATTTTTATATTTCTCTTCATAATAGTCAATAAATCTTTTACCACTATTATCTTTATCAAAAGCAGTTTTTTGTTGATTTTGACATTCGTTCGTACAGAGAACATAGGATATTTTTTGTTTCTTCGATTGTTGTGAAATTTCTTCTTGAAAAAGTGGCGGTTCATACATGTAAACATCATCTTCATTCAAATCTGTATAGTGTTTTACGTGTTTTTCTGCTCGTTGACATATCGTAGCCATACGATTAATATCGATTGTATTCCCTAATTAAAAATGAAATAATATAAATTTTTTAAAAATTTAAAATTTTTTTTTTTATTTACATTCGGTTAATAAACAAGGCATCATTGTATAAGACGAATTGTCTGCATCATATTTCAACTGTTGTTTATCAAAATTAAAAACTTTTTCAAATAAAAATCGACAAAATGTCTCAAATTCGTTTTTATATTCATTATAATTAATTTCTTCGGCATAGACAACTTCAACGATGTATATATTGTCTGTGTCATATATATTAAACCTTGGTAACTAAAAGAAAGAAAATATATAAAAATCAACATAAGTGAATGACACACCGAAAAAAAGTTACTTCCTTACGTTAGGCATTTTACATGGTACAGCAAATCCTAGTACATGACTGAAGACAGTTTCCATTTGTGTACTGATTATTATTCGATATAAATGCCAACAATTATCGCTTTTATTTTGTATAGACAATTTAGCAATCTTAAACACAAAACAATACGATAGAAACTAAGTGTATTAACTAGAGATGATGATCCTCCATAACGTGAATAAGCAAAAGAGTTATGACAACGACAAAATATGTTTTAATCCTTCCGTTCATACGTTTTTATCGATTATTTGTGGAGTACTTTCATTGCGTTTGTCAAATAAATTATCACATAGTCGAAACAGTTGTTCTTCAAATGATGGATTCATTTCCATCTTACATCTACGAGGTAAACAATGTTCATTGAATTCACCCTTCTCATACAACAATTCCACCATGGCTAAACAACATCGATATTTTGCTAAACTTTTGCTTTTGTCTGTGCACTAAATAACAAAGAAATAGTATAATACATTTTAGTTCTCTTCACATATTTTTTTTCTAATCATCATAGATAAAGATCATGCTGAAGGAGGCCGTCGCTATTATAAAACAATTTGTAAAAACTAAAAGCGATTAAAAACTTAGAATACTTACTATGACATCTTTCCGAATTGGACAATTAGCTGGCAGTGTTAAAACGCATGTAAACGGACCTATACCGTTAAATAAAATTCTTATTGGGAATATTTGTCCACCACCGAGCGTTGCACAATATCTATAGAACAAACGAAATGTATTTAGCTAATTTATGTTGAAGAATTCTAGAAAAACAGATACTCACTCGTGAATAAGCCGAACAGCCCGTGTCGCATCAATCCTAATACCTTTATCTGTTACATAAGGTGGAAGTGTGTCAGCTTCTTCAACATCATTATTGAAATCACTTGATCGATCGTGAAATCCATCTTTTAACATCTAGACATACCGAGAATAAGCTGCTGTATTAATACTGTTAATTCTGTATTATGCTTATTCACTTTTTCAATTTTGTCATATTCCTGGTATTCTGCTTCTTCTTTTATAGTTGAATTATCATCATTTGACATAAATAAAACATATGATGCATTTTGCTTGGCTCGAGCTCGCCCCTAGTGGAAAAAATAATCCTAAAACGCTTGCTACTATACAGCAAAAAAAGTTTACCTTAGATTGCATATATGAACTGAAATTATTTGGTTTATTAAATCGAAAAACCAAATTACACTGCGGAATATCCAAACCTGCACAAATGAAACACATATCATAAAAATTTTGACAAAAAAACAGAAAATAAAATAACCTTCTTCTATTACAGACGTTGCTATCAGAACATTGATATTTCCAGTGCGAAAATCGCTTATTAACTGGCGCTAAAATTAAAAATTTGTACTGGTTCCATGAAATTTAATTGTTATTGTAAGAAAATGGAATCTTACTTGATATTTCGCATTCATGGGCAACTCAATACCAAATGATTTAGTTCCCGCTATATGCTTTGGTTGAATACAATTATATTCTGGATATAATTTCTGACACATCGTACTCAATAACTGAGATAAAATAATGGCTGTACATGTCCTTTCGACGAATATAATGCATCGCATGGAACAGGAAGAAGAATCATAACTACACGTTGATAATGTTTGAGCATATTGTAAAACAATATGTTCCAATAGCTTCAAAACTTTGTTGCTATATAATAAATCGTAATTTGTTGGGTTTATTTCAATTAAATTGAACAAAACGTCTGTTAGAAGGATAATTTTTTCATATACACTCGTAATCAATTCTTTCGACGACTCATCATTATTTTTTAATTCATCATTCAAATACGACCATAAATGCTTTTTCAAATGTACCGATGCTAAATAAAGTCCAATTAAGCCTAAATCGTCGCCCATATGTTTAATATTATCAATATGTCGTTTTAATGCTGGCACAGTAATACATTGTGATTGCTGAAGTTCCATATACTTTGCTGACTGTACATTATAATTGTACATATTTGAACGACGATAATCGGTAGATAAGATTAATTCACTTAATTGAAGTTGTTGTTCATCGAGTTTGTTCTGATATTGTGTGCAATATTGTTCAATATCAGAAGATATCGTATTTAACATCTAAATAAAACAAAATAAAAATACTCTCTACGAAGATCTCAGAACTACTTCATACTTCAAATGCAACTTGTACGGTGTTCTGTTCGTATGGCGCATACCGAATTTTCATGATATGTGCCGAGGTTCCATATCCCCGACTTTCCTCTCGAGATGATCCACTTTCCACGCGTGCTCTACAAATACAGTCAAAGAAACTTTAACCAATCAATACCGTTTGTAATGTTATTTCAAAGGACTAAAAACCTATTCTTTAATAAGCTGTCAGTTTCTATACACAATTCAGTAGGTACCACAGTATTTGTCGAAGGTACAAACAAATAAATAATGAGAAACAATTTATAACTCCAGGTAAATCAAACCGCAGGTATAGAAATCGTGTCTATTCACCTTAGTATAGTTTCCAACAGTTCCATTACTTCTCGAAATTTATCGGCCTTAAGTTTTTTGGATGTTATTGATGCTGTAAGACCCAATATACGTGGTTGAGGAGAACATTTATCATAATACCCGTTCATTAAAATCGCATATGGATCTTTACCCGTTGCATGATGACATTCATCAAGGATCAATAAATTTACTTGTGATAATACTGCAAAAATAAAATCTGTGATATACACTGGCATATATAATTCTTTAGAGCCAATGGATATTTACAGAAAAACTTGTGTTCTATTACATCAAGAAATATTTGAGCTGTCATTACAAGCACTTGATGTGAATTGAATTCATTATTCCATTTTTGTTTATCCCATGCGTCAGTATTTAATTCACCATAATATTTTCCCACTCGCATATTAGTATGTAAAGAGATATAATCACCTTGCTGATCAACAAGTGGCACTAAAACACAAATGACTAATATGCTAGTAAAAGATCAGTTATCCTCGAAAGAAAAACAATTACCTTGTTTAACGAGAAATATTGTTCTTTTACCACCATCTTTAATTGTCAAATTTGTTGATGTTGATAATTCTTTGATAAGCATTACGGATATATAAGTTTTTCCACTTCCTTCAATTTACAAAATCTAAATTGAAAAGAGCATCGTTCTCCTTATAGATATTCATACCAGTCGGTAAACAGACGATTAAATTGTCTTTAGTTGCCTGGTCCATCATCTCCGTCTATAATCAATTCAAATGCATAATATACGCACACACGCACACATTTATGAAGTTAGTTAAATACTTGATATGATCGAGGAAGTACACATTGACTGTTAGAGTTCTGTTGAATAGTTGTTTGCCTATTCATTTCTATAAATGAAGAAAGTTAAAAACTATTGCATTGATACAAACAAAGTAAATAGACACTCAATAAATGTAACAACTAACTCAGTCAATGAAACAAAGTATTTTTATTAGCAATTAAATACATTGTTAATGTGCATAGACTAATAGAAAACTTTGTAATTATGTGCAGTAACACAATCAGGAATCTCGATTGGTTTTTGGCCAGAGAGGAGTTAAAATTTTCGCGGAAAGTTAAGGCAAAAATTCTCATAGAAAGTCCAAAACCCAGGGCACCTCCTGTCCCTCCAAACACATCGAATCATGAAATTATTACAGTTCTTGCACTCAACAGCTATAATGATTTCGGATCACCGCACCTCCAAGAGACAAGTTATTAATTACGGCAATTCACAGCTGATAGCTGAGCGTTTGCATATTTAATTTCGTAAGACCACACAAAGTTCGCTAAAAAAGCATGGACACACTAATGTTCAGTTAAATTTCATCTTACTAGAATGGCACTTTCGTAATGGAACAGGAAAAGTACTGACAGATATCTGTAAAACAGTTTAAAAAGTAATATAACTTTAATGTTCTTATTCTACGCTATAATTAGGATATAAAGTTCAAACACAATGTGTATATGTAGTTCTTAGCTAAAATCTTGTAGAGACCATAAACCTGCTTTGTTTCTTACCATACATATTCGCTTCACATACGTTCAAATGAGCACGTTTCATTTAATTTAATTCAAATTATTCTCTTCTAGCTAGTATATAGATACAGTGAAAATATAATTTCAAAAGGAGATTTAAACACATTACATAGATAGAAAACCCAGTTTTTTATCGTTCTTTTACTCTTTTTTTTTCTGTTCTGCTTGTTGACAATAAAAACTTGCAAATTCTGTACTAAGCCAATAAAAATATATCCCAACGCTTAAAATACCCGAAAACTTCTAAAAAATCCGTAACCCATATATATTCATGAATCACAGTTATCGTTTCATTATTTTTTAAGGGCAATAGCGCCATTTTAAACGGGAAAAATTGATGATTAGCGGGAAATAAGTATTCCCTATAGGAACTTCTTCAATCAAAATCTTGGTAAGCAAATGTAAGAAGTTAAAGAAATGTCAAGAACCCAAGATCTTGAACTTCTTGGAATTTCTTAGCTACTTGTACCCAGGGGCGCCCCGATACCTCGGAGGCAGGAGGGGGGATCGAAGTCAATTTCGGAGTCAATTTTTATGCTTTTAAAAATTGGAGTGCAACTAAAGAAAAAAAGATAAATATTCTAATCAGTTTTCTTCTAAAGCAAGATTGAATTTTCTTCTATCTAACTCTATTTACTTCAACACAAAACCTTATAATATAAAAGTACATTTACTGAAGCCATGATACAGTTTATTCTACTTATCTAATTTACGTACATGACAGGACACGAAAATGAATGAGCCCGGAAAAAAGAGAGAATTGATCCCGGTTGCCTTAATTAACAAAAAAAAGACGAAAATAAGCCCGGTTTAAAAAATAAAAGATTTATCTTCATAAAAGAGAGAAATGGGTTCGATAATTTAGATTTGTTAAAAAAATAATCAATTTAAGAGCATTCGTTTAAAATCAATCTTAGAGGCGCGTATATAAATTCGTGATTAAAATTAAAGATAGTCATAATAAGTAATTGTGTACATAAATTATAAAAATGAGAAGATATCTGGAATTGATATTTTTTTCTACAAGCTATGTCTCTAAGATTATAGGGTGATTGTTCTACATGTACTACTGAAAACGATCTAAAAGTTTTTGTTTGAGAAAAAAATGTTTCTGCACATCGTACTGAGGAACTTACAAACTGTGTATCTATAACATATATGTTGTTTTGGTCGAAAGAAATATTTATGTGTTCATACAATCGGTTTAATGATTATATCGTGTTTTAA
>CAJNOQ010003905.1:0-18808 GCA_905250885.1 Didymodactylos carnosus
AATAAATACATTATGATTAGTTAATCATGTTTATAGCAGTTCTGTACTTCATTACCTCATTATTTAAATCATTAACTGCTCTTTCTCCTAACTTTATAATATGTGGAAATTTACAGAAATTTACAGAATTCTTGTCCGTTCTATTGCTTCCTTATTTTTTAGTACAGAGAGAGGTACTAGTTATATGTTCGCTTCAGTTACTCTTTTAAGTAAATCACATTTAATTTCTTTTCTGTTTGAAACGAGAGTCTTTCGGTTCTTTACTTCGGAAGTGGTTTTTGCACAAAGGAACAACAGAACGAAAGAAGCATTTTATTTCTCCGTCAACGCCGATAAGAGAAAAATGGTTTTTACCAACTTTGTATTTATTTTGTGATTAAGTCAATACAATTTTGCCTCTAAAAAGGTTTTTTTGGCAAAACACGATATTTTATCGACCAGGAGGTGCTTAGAGGTGTTGCTTGCTCCAGAAGCCATACTGTAACAGCTTCTTCTGTACCCTCCATCAATATCAAATGGTATCTAACTGGATATGTCTGAATCACCAAACAGCTCCTTACCCCTTTCTGTATCATCTGTATCATCACCGAATTCCAGCTCAAATAACAGCAACTGATGGAAATCAAGATATGAACAAATGAATCAGTTAGAACAATAGATGAACGGAACTGCAGCTGAGCACCGCTATGAAAATCTTAGCAGTGATCAGCCGTATAGATTTATAAACTCAAATCGTCGAAGTGCTTATCGATATAGTAATAATGATATAAGTAAATGAAAAACGAAGTCCAAGAACTATAAATAATGAAGATTCAAAGAAAATCAAAGCAATGCTCAAACATTTTACAGACTCAGACATCATGTGTAATAAGTATGAACGTTTGCAACAACACACGTACAACAACACAATTTCACAGGTGTTTTGAAACGTCTCATAAACCGCATCAAAAGAGGTGGCGAATAAGATTTTCAATATTCAATCAGAATCACAACAAATTTCAACGTATTTGCTCGTAACGAATATTAAAAATTGCTTCACACATGTATCATCGATTTAACAGGAACTTAGTATTCTGTCAGCAGAGAAGTATCTCCAGCTTAACATATAACTGAAGTATTATAACTCTTTTATGAGATACAACGGTACAAGTGAAGATGAACGTTAAAACATTCGGTGGCTCTTCAATAAAGATACGTCTAGGACTAACGAGAAAATCTCCCAGATGCCCCCTCCGATTTCAATCATTTTTTGCCTGTAGGTAGGCCTTAGTGAGACTAGAAGAAGCCTAGAAGGATTTGAGTTCTTGGGCCTTTGTTCCCAAGGTATCACATTTTAGTCAGTTTTCTAATGGACTATGGGTATTTCCAACAAAATCAAGGTTTCGAATTTTGACTTGAAACTTTACACAGTTGAAGGCCTTGGTTAGAGTAACTCATAGAAAAGTTTTCATAATTGTCAGACATTGCATCTTCAAGATATGAATTTTTCAAAATACCAGGCCTTTCGCAATTCTATTGTAAAGTGCCTTTATTCTAAAAGCCTTCAATGTGAAGTTGCAAGTCGAAATTCGAAAACTTGATTTTGTTGGAAATACCCATAGTCCATTAGAAAACTGACTAAAAATGTGATACCTTGGGAACAAAGGCCCAAGAACTCAAATCCTTCTAGGCTTCTTCTAGTCTCACTAAGGCCTATCTACAGGCAAAAAATGATTGAAATCGGAGGGGGCATCTGGGGAAGTTCCCTCCTAAGTCAATTTGGTGTGTCTAACACTGGACAGTGTCGACTAATCGTTCGGAGAATGACCACAGAACCTACAACAACAACAAATTTTTTTCGAACAAAGACTATTATTGTAAAAGAAGACGATTGGGCAAAATGCTTATTTGAATGATGTGAAAGTGATATTTGTGATCAACGTGGAAAGCTGTACTAAGTTCATCTGGCTTTATCAAAATGTTAAAGAAAATGTTTTCTTCAAAACTTGGCGACTGCCTCATGCGTCAAAAATCTAATATCAAAACTTCGTGAAATATATTTCAGACACTTACTCTGACATATTTATATAGAAAAAACTCGAATCCATTGGAGGCAAAAATGACCTTAACGTCAACAAAATCCTATAAAATACCGTTCCCAAACCACATGATGACATCCAATCTCAAATAATAGCAGTCGATAGCCAACACATTTCTCTTCAAACTACGCAAGGCTCAGGTCTTAATCTCCTTTGGTTCTGGAGATACAGACGTTTTCCGAGGACCCCCTCCGCTCCGGTTTTCATCCCAGGCAGTATAGGATCGTTTACGCTGAAATACGTCAAAATACGACGGTCATATACGTGTATGGATAAGATACCATCTAAACGATGAAGTTACGATAGTCGTATACGATCGTTTGTGATAACTTAAATTCTGGAGAAAAGCAAAAGAATGTGAATGAGAAAACGTATACAGCCGTATACGACTATCGTAACTTCATCATATTTCATCGTATTCCTACATGTATACAACTGGCGTTAATGGTCGTATATGGGCGCATTTTATTTGCTGAACAGAAAATGACGCTAGTACGTACTAGTTCCACATTTTCCAGTCACCGTTTTGTTATCTACAATTGATTCCACTATGTTTTACTCCGACTTTTCTTCGAGAACATAGTGCAATCAAGTTTTAATGCGTTCGTCGAACAGACAATGCTTTTCACATGTTATAATCACTAAAAGGAAAAATAAGTGGGAATAGAGAGTCAGGTAGTAACTTCAGAGGATGTACACAGCAAATTCAGCTCTCTGTTCCCATATCTAAATAGGTCTCATTTTCGCTAGTTTAATAAAGTGTCTTATATAACAGACACTGTTTTTCGTCTCGTTTGAAATAAGAAAAAACCTTGGCATCGTCAGTCAAACACTTGGCGGGAGTGTATATATATACATTTATATCACATGGAGCAATCTATTCTTTGGGTGTAATCTATCCTTTTCTAACATTTTCTTCAACCGAAGAAACATACCTCCTATAAACGTATAAATATACATATACATACTCCCGGCACATGTATGATTGACGATACGAACGGTTCTTTCTCATTTTAAACGAGACAAAACCAGTGCCTGTTATATAAGGCACTTTATTTCTGAAAGTAGAGCACTTTTATACTCGAACTTTTTGCAGTTTATATCTGCTTTTTGACCCTTTTTAAAGTAGAAGTAAATCATACAAAATAACCAATTTACAGAGTAAGTACACAGCAGTTGCAGTGAGTGAGAGAATAGCGATATATAAAATTCTTTCTATTTTACTGTCGTACAGGTGCAATTTTTCTTCATTCATTTTGGGTAAGCTGTTTTTCATTCTTTTTGAGGGACAGGGAAACAAAGAGCTGAATTTGCTGTGTACATCCTCTGAAGTTACTACCTGACTCTCTATTCATACTTATTTTTCCTTTTAGAGATTATAACATGTCAAAAGCACTGTCTGCTCGACGAACGCATTAAAACTTGATTGCACTATGTTCTCGAAGAAAAGTCGGAGTAAAACATAGTGGAATCAATTGTAGATAACAAAACGGTGACTGGAAAATGTGGAACTAGTGCGTTGATGCTGGCTCAAAATTAGCACTATAAAAAATGACCGTCTATGACGTCGTATTTTGACGTATCCCATCGTAAACGGTCGCATTAATTCCAGACAAAATACGACGTCGTAATCCTTCTCCATGGTAGACGTCATCGTATTTCGTCGTAAACACTGTCGTATTTTGAGGTATACTACAACATCCATCATTGTAATAAACTGTAGTATCATTCATCGTAAACTGTAGTATACGGCCGTTTACGGCTGTCGTAATTATCGTCCTGGGCCGATCTCAATGCAGACACGTCTGAGAATCTCAGAAACATGAGGACCATAGGTAATCGACCACACCGATGTTTGTGAAGATGTTCGTTTCGTGTCCTCGCCAACAACACCTCTAGAAAATCTAATTTGGTGAAAACGCCGTTTTTCGTCTGTTACCGTCAAATATAGTAGAATGTAGATCGAGTAGAAAAGATCTGGTGTGAACTTTGGCTCGGTTGGAGGTTTTCCATTCATGAATAAGAAAGTATATCTCCCGAGGAATAATCCCCAACTGTCTAATGGCTTTTGACGTAAAAAGTAGTGGACCATGTGTAAGCGATGGTCCTGAATCCGAATCTGACCTTGGTTTTTCCTGCCAGGGCTTGCAAATACCGGTTCCTGGAAAACCAGTTTTCCAGAAAGTCTAAAAGAATAACCAAAACGTTTCTTGATGTTGCATGATTGTAGCCCGTAGATGTCTGATTAAAATGAGACATCTCCCAGGTCTACACGACCTTTCTTTGCAAACATATAGAATTTACAAGAAAAGCCCTAAATTGATTTCGTCTTATTTCTATAGCTGTGAGCTGACAATGAACATTTGGGGCTTTGGTTGTAAATTCTATAACTTTGCCAAGAGAGGTCCATTACTAAACGTAGCCGTTATATGAGACTCACTCTCCTTCTTCTTCATCTAAAAAATATCAGTCTATTATCTAAACTCTTGTATAAATATTAGCATGTTTTGTATGGTAGTACTATATCTATTTCATTCTATTAAAATGATATTATGTAATATCGCTCTTCATCGGTTTTTGTAAGCAGTTGTTGTTTTAGATGATGCAAAATGATATCATTAATTAAATGGAAGTTAAGTAAATATTCATATTTCCTTATTGATTACAAAAGAAAAACTAGACATATGTTTTCTGTCGATTAATTTACGACTTTTTTATTATTATTTTAGGTAACGAAGCTGTTACTCAGATGAATGGAAGTCAAAACTAGTTTCATCGTTAGGTAGAAGAGCCAAAGAGGGAACAACGGATTCTTCCAAAGATGTCAAAATATCAATACCCAGTGTATTCTCAAAAAACGAGCATTTTCTGAAAACTTGCTGAGCATGGTGTATTCTTACCAAAACACGTACCTGCATCGTTTTTTCTGGGAGGAGCGGACACTGTTGCCTGAAAGTGAGCTACGAAACTACATTGCTAGTTAAGAATGCGCTAAATCCAGCAAACAAATGGGTTTTAGAAATACGTAAGAATAACAGTGTGTTCTCAGGACCAAACCCGGCAAGCCCAGCACGTTCTATGAAAATAGCCGCTTTTTGAGAATACCCTTCGTGTCGATATTCTAACACTCCTCTAATTTGGGGATGAAATTCCAGGATGAAAAAGTCCCAGATGGAATAGTTATTGAATAGCTTTAGAAATTGCTATATATTATAGTTGTGTTCATTTTCTAGATAACAATAATAGTGTTTCATAATAATTAAATGTCAGAATACGTCACAAACTTTTCTGTAAGTTGATAAAAATACTAGACTGAGTCAGTTATCATGGATCTCTTTCCCTTTTAGATACCAGATGATAACGGAGGATTTGATGTTTTCGAAGACAACACTTCGTTTGAGTCAAAGTATCTATGCCAATACTGTAAGAAGCTAATTAAAGATCCGAAACAACTTTACTGTGGAGATCGTGCATGCTCCTCTTGTCTAAACGCAACGAGCGGGTATTTACCATTTTCACGACGATTTCAGGAAAAGATTCACTCATTTTCTCTAAATTATGTTCTAGATCAAACAGTACGGTTCAATGCACTTTGTGTGGAGAAACATCCACAACACAGCAGGTATCGCGTAAAAAATAGCTAAAGCAAATAAAATTTAAAATTTCTAATTTTATTTGTTTCTGTTCCATTCTAGCTTGTCAGTGATCGAGGTTTTAAAAGAGAACTAGATCAGCTAAGAGTCACTTGCATAGAAAAACAGAATAACTGCGAATGGGTTGGATATCTTAAAGATTATCAGGTACAAATTCTTTATTTTTGATGTTCAAAATATATTAAAGCTGGCAGGAATTTGCTCACTATTGGTAATCTGTCGTTCTCTCCCTTTCAGAAGCATTTAGACAAATCACATTCAAACAATATTTGTCAATATTGTAGAAAAATCTATTTTACACTAAGCTCGCTGCAGAAACATATAAAAGATGCTTGTATAAAAGCTCCAGTAGCCTGTCCACTACATGACGAATATGGATGTTCTGATCATGTAAGTTTCCACTTTGTGTCTTTTCCCTAAGATTATATTTCGCACTTCTAAATTGAATAATGTAGATAGTACGAGAAGAGTTCAAAAACCATTTGTTGACTAAACAACATCAAGCAGCCATAGTGTCCTGCATTGTAAAGATAACATCAAATATACAGAGACATCCTGAATTAACATCGAAGATGACGGCAGACCAATCAATGGAAGATGAACTCGCTCAGCGAATTAATTTAAGTGAAGAAATGAAAAAATGTACCGAAGCACTTTCGATCCTCGATCAGGGCGTTAAAACATTGATGAGTGATAATGTACGAATAGCATCCGAATTTCAGAGAAATGAACATAGTATTCAATCAATGTCCGGCGATATTCAGCAGCTAAAACTATCGATCGACGAAAAAGAGTCATTTTTAGCCAAGATTGCACCAGACCAACAAATAATTCAAGAAAACCTAACAAAAATTAAAGAATATATTCTAACTACCGAGTACACTTCTTATGATGGTACGCTCACTTGGAGAATACCAGATGTGAGCGATAAAATGGCAGATGCACAGAGTGAACGGCAAACTAGTATTTATTCTCCACCATTCTATTCCTCATCGACAGGATATAAGATGCGAGCACGACTCTATTTGCATGGAGATGGGAATGCGAGAAGAACACACATGAGTCTATTTTTTGTATTGATGAAAGGAAAGTACGATGCAGTACTGAAGTTTCCTTTTAATTATAAGGTCACTTTTGTCCTTTATGATCAATCCGGTCAAAACCGTCACGTAATCGATTCCTTTCGGCCAGATACAAAATCAAACTCATTTCAACGACCACAATCAGATATGAACATCGCAAGCGGCATACCTAAGTTCTTCCCCCTACCAATGATTCAGCAAGACAACAATAATTATGTAAAAGATGACACAATGTTTATAAAAATTCTTGTTGATTTTGCTGATCTTCCGAAAATGATGTTACCTTTTGCGATCGGTTTAAATCCGGGTCTTCCACTACATGTTCAACAACACTTAATAAGACAAGAACTGGGCAAAAGAACGCAAGCTGGTGCCAGCATAGTTTCTTTTCCCGCTGCGGCTGCATCAAATACTACCAACTGTGCTTAACTAGTAAATTACTGCGATGTTTTCTTCGTCATGAATATTGTTATTTAAAATATAATCTACGGCAATATAATAGTGTTTCATCTTCGTAACTTAGTTAATAACCTTATTTTAAACGAAGCTGCAAAAACGCCTCAAAATTAAGTTTCGTTATTTTGACAGATATGAAAATGCGGAGTCTGCGGAGGACACTTTTTGCTTCTTAGCGGCGGACGAAACCGGAGACGCTGAACGGAAGTCTTTTCGGTTCACTTGAAAAATATGCTTGTTTAGGACATCTTACTTGCACACTGCAGTTTCCTCAAATGGAAGCTAAAGCTCTAATACTAACAGATGTATATTGTAAAGGTTATTTCTATCCTATTTAATTTGTTCTTCTGTCTTCGTATTACGTGATCTGTATATAAGGTATCCTAATTATTTGATCTTTTTCTTTTATGGATTTTCTTTCTCTCATTCTGTTCTCAGGAGGATCAATGAAGTGCCGGCGAAAAACTTTGTCAATAGTTGACGGTGGACAAGGCGGTGACGGCGCAGAAAGCTTACCCGGACAGTCCTCGCGGGAAGAATTTTTAAAAGCTTGACGAGGTACTGGGCGAGTCAAATAAGAAATGCACAGTAACTCAGTAATTTTATTGTAAGCTTATGCTTCAAATATCTACTATTTAGAAAAAATCTATTTCGTTATGCATTTTGAAAGATTCTAGATATACATTTAACTAAAGTGTGAATAGCTACGAGGCTGACGAGCGACCCTCTCCAGGTGTTCAACTCCGTCTGAGCTCATATTTTAGGGTACGTGAGTATAACAAAAAGCCTAAAATGCTGTAAAGTTGTATCTCATAAGGGAGTTTTTCTGCCTAATTACTTTGTCAGTTACGAGTTAAGCTAGAGAAGTACACCGCCATAGTTCTCTGTTGACAGAATAATAAGTTCTTATTAAATCGACGATACATGTGTGAAGACGTAGATTGGATAGCATCGCTCGTTCCAGATCCAATTTGAATGAAAATACCTAATGTGGGTATACGTCTGTACATGCTTACTGTTCAAATTCGTTTTTAACAATCAATTTTTTATATTCGTTACGAGCAAATACTACTTTTACCATCAAGAGAAATATTTTCCGGTAATTTTGATAATTACAGTTACTGTTTTTGTTTTATAATGTTTCATGAGGACACCCGCTGCCTTATCGGTGATCAATTCATGTCCCCCGCAAAACACCCGTTAATTTCTGTAGCAATGGAGGTGAAAGATTTTGAATCATAATTGAGAAAATGGTATAGATTGCATTCATTGTCCTAGTAATGAATGGTAATTAAACGGACCAAAGATGATTTTTTTTCTCTGTTTTCCATAGGGTACCCGCACTGGCTTGCAAACTACAGTAGAAATAATTTTATTTTTCGTTATCAAGTTTGTTTTGACATTGATAGGTTGACAAAAGCATTTATTATCTCTAGGACTGCTTTTAAGTGTTTGCGCTATTACATTACACGATTAGATTTTTTTCATCTGCAGTTCGCAAGGTAGTGATACCCTATGAAAAACAGAAAATTCGATTTCTCACGAAGGACAGAAGACTAAGATCGGAAATTTTTGCATTATACGGGCTTTGTTTAGGACTAATATTACTGTGAGTTTTAGCTCTTTAACCCGTTGGAATAGTGTGTTATAGTAAAAATACCCAAAACTCGAATTTTACTAAATCAACCGTAGCTCGAGAAGGAAGCCGTGACTTCATCTGATGTTCGGAATATAATTTATCTTACAGCCGAAAACGTTTTGAATAAAAAATTCAGAATCTAGAACAACTTTTCGGCTGTAAGATGAATTGTATTCCGAACGTCAGTTGAAATAAACGCATATTATGAGAAGAATGATGAAAACAGTCAAATGAAAGGTTTGTTAATTACATGTGTTATTTCTAAGATAGTATTGAAAAGTGTTATTTATAAAATTCTTATTGTATTGTGCAGTCAATCAATCAATTTCATCTTAACATGAATGTGTCTAGGCTGTTCCAAAAAAAGAAAAAATTTAATGTATGTAACACCGATGTACAGAAAAAGAAAAGAGAAAGAAGAACGAACTTTTACACATGAGGAAAAGTACTTTAATACACTGAATTATATGCTCAAAAACAACCTCAGCCTTCGCCTAAATGCTCCTTTGGTAAATCAGGATATCAAGGTAATTCTGTAATTATAGCGGCAATGGTTGAACACTTGAGAAATAACAATGAATGCTTTAAATAATTAATTAAAACATTTGGGTAGAGCAAAGAAAGATTCATGACTTAAAATGTATTATATGAATGGTTGTGCATTTAGAACAGTAATGTTTGTTTTGTAATTTTGTTTTATCGATTTAATTAAAAACAAACACGATGTTGGAAAAAACCCGTTTCTCTTATCAACACTGAAGTGCAATGTTTTTTTCGGTTATTTATAGCAAATAATAGAAAGAGTAATTACTCATACAACGCAATACGAGCATGAAGAAAAGAAAAAAATTGTTTCTTTCATTCTGTTCTTCCTTTGTGCAAAACATCTTCCGATGTAAAGAGCTCTTACGAGGGAAGGCCCTCAACTGTCCCACCGCTTTTGAGACGAAGCTTAGTAAACAATAGATAATCGAGGGCGTTGATTCCGAATATCACAATGGTTTTTGCGTATGGGCCCCTGGAAACCCCAGTTTTTCAAAAACCAGGTTTCCAGAAACTCTAAAAGATAACTAAAACGTTTCTCATTGAGGTATGGTTGTAGCCCGCACATTTCTGATTAAAATGAGACATCTCTCAGCTCTACACGACCTTTTTTTGCAAACTTATAGAATTTACTAAAAAAGCCCTAAATGTTCATTGTCCGCTCAAAGCTATAGAAATAAGACGAAATCAATTTAGGGCTTTTCTTGTACATTCTATAACTTTGCAAAGAAAGGCCGTGTAGAGCTGGGAGATGTCTCATTTTAATCAGACATCTACGGGCTACAATCATGCAACATCAAGAAACGTTTTGGTTATTCTTTTAGACTTTCTAGAAAAACTGGGCTCGCCAGAGGCCCATACGCAAAAGCCATTGTGATATTCGGAATCAGCACCCTCGATTACCTATTGTCCACTAAGTTTTGTCTCAAAAGCAGTGAGACAGCTGGGGGCCGTCCCTCGTTAGACTGTCTGAGCTTTAAATAGAAGAGAAATTAAATGTTATTCTTTTAAAAGAGTAAGTCTTTTACATATTCATCAATGCTAACATATGGGTAAACAATAATGAGTCATTAACGACTAATTCGTTTTTTAAGATTAACTGACTGACTGAGTAAGATTTGCGACACTAGACACTCAATTAGTCTCATAAAAACATACAGAAAACGCTAGTTCGATAGTCAAAAAAAGAAAATGAGTGGTATGAATCGAAAATTTGATTATCACATAATCAATTTAGAATCAAGTACAGAAGTATTCGGTTAAAAAGAAAAGAAAAGTCGCATAGGACTTCTGTGGGCCTTATTATAACGCTCCTAACTGTGGAGTGTAATTATTTGGAACCGTAGTTATCGGCGAGGACAGTGGTCCATATTTCGTGATACGCATTCTTACGTTGCAAAGATTTCTTTACGGCAAACATTTTTATTCAGAGAAAAATGAAATTTTCAATCGAGTTTAGGACTTTCACATCAGCCATTTTATAGAACATATCAACTTATGTATGTCAAGCTATTTTTATAACTATTCGATTGGTTTTAACTAAGTTTTAAATTTTTCAAACACTAAGAGTATTACCATGCACGTATATGTGTATGCTTTTAAGCAATACTTGAACTAAAAGTTTTTTTGATTCAATCAAAACTAATCGAATAGTTATAAAAGTAGCTTGATATGTGTAACTTGATATGCTCTATAAAATGGCTGACGTGAAAATCCGAAATTCGATTGAAAAATTTCATGGTCTGGTGGTCTAGAAGCCTCACTTGGTTTTGCAGCAGATTTTAAAAGATTCCAAAAATCCCATCATGGCTCATGATAGTACACTTGGTGTACTCCAACAATATCGTAGGGGGGCAAGAAATTCGGCCGATTTTCCGAGAGAAAGTCTCCAAAATTTCTCCAAAATGATCGATGATTTGGGCTCTCACGGGATCATCTACAGTAAAAGAACGAAAGCGTGTGTGAAGCGGTTGTATGATTTGTAGTAGACACTATCTAGTAGTTATGATAGAATTCTTAAGTCTAAGTAATGTGTGATTACGGAGTTGTACGTAGTTGACAGTTTCCTTAGATGCCGGAATTTGTGCGTTTTCGGACTCTTTGCAAAAATTGAATATTTCGGCAACACAACAACCTTAGGATCTGTGGTTTTCGCCAAAACTTATGAAAATGATTGCTCTAAAGAAGCCCTTACTGTGGAAGAAATCCCAGATGGGCGATTGAGCACGTCAGATCGTGGCTTATCTTTAATGGCTCTTAATGAGGCTGAATTAATGAAGGGTAATTAAACGGATAAAAAATAATATTTTGTGAAACCCTCTCCACTATATTTCGCACATCACTTATATAAGCAGACAGTAAAAATAAAGCTCAGCCTCTCTTCGACTCGACCAAGTAACTCTTTTACCGCAATGTATTAGCTTCGACAAAAAGGGAAGAAGAAATAGTCCATAATAATAATAAGCGATCACCTACTGAGACCATATGAAGTTTGCAGTTCATTATACAATGAGGTATATATTCGATCGGTATTCCATAGAAAATGTTGAAGAAAAGAGCACGATAATGACCTGCGTTCTCTCTTCCACATACGAAATGAGACATTTTTCTTCTCGTTCTATATGCACCCACATCATTGTGCACGCATATATAAATAGTAGTCAAGGCTACATTAAATATTATATTCAGCAAGGTCATTCAGTTATAAAATAAATGATAGAAAGCAAATTACAACACATGCTATCAGAAAGATTTGAATTATAACTGAGAAAATGAAATAGATTACATTCTTTGTCCTAGTAAGAAATAAAAATTCAAAAACCTATCATAAGAAACGGTGGAATTTTATTAGAAAAATCTTAAAGAAATCAAATAAATTTTTTTCGTTTCGCCCATGTTAATGCTTGAGAAATATACAATGTGTCATACAGATGAATCAAACTACATTTAATGGGGCTGAATTAAAATAAATGGTAATTAAACGAATCAAATTTTTCCGTAAAACCCTCTCCACTATATTCTGCACATTACTTATATAAGCAAACAGTAAAATAACGCTCAGTCTCTCTCTCTACTTTAGCTAATCACCACTACCATCGTCACAATCTTGCTCAGACTTGGTAATAGTCCAGATTGTGACATGTTAACTCCTTTGAAACTTATACTTTCTTGTGTTAAACTTAAAATATTCTGAATACAGTAGATTATATCAAATGCATTTCTGCTTTATAGATATACAAGTGTACACATTAGACAATCATCTATTTATCTTTCATATAATAATAATAAGTAATCACTTACCGAGACCATACTAAGTTTGCGGTTCATAAAACAACGAGGTGTATATTCGATCTTTATCGCATAGAAAATGTTAAAATAAAATAAAAGATGCTCTCTCTCTCTCTCTCGCCCTCACATATGAAATAAGACATTTTTTTTCTCCATTCTTCTCGTTCTATATGTAGTCACATCATTATGTACATATATATAAATAGTAGTCAAGGCTACATTAAATGTTACAAGGTCATACTGTTAGAAAATAAATGAAAGAAACTAAATTTTAGACATGTACCATCAAAAAGGTTTAAGAAAATGAAATAGATTACATTCTTTGTCCTAGTAAAAAACAAAAATTCAAAATCTATCACAGATCAAAATCATTCTTCGTGATAATTCATATTTCAACTATATAATAATATAAACTATATAACAATATAATATAATGCTACATCTAGCAAACTAGTGATCTGTGAGGTTATGCTCACTCACTTCTCTTATTTATTTGCATAAAGTGAACGGCTATATATAGTATAAGAAAGAAGCAACAGTTGTGCAAGAGTTGCGCAAGAACAGAAAGAGTTGAGAAAGTCAAAGCATGAAACAAGTGTTGCGCAAGAACAGGATGACGTAAGGATAATACAAGAACACAATGAGTCACGAACGAAATGAACAGAAAGAAAGGAAAAGAAGTAGAGAACATAGTCTTATGAGCTGCCAGGAATGGCAGATCATAACATGATGAGTTCTACGGAATTAGGCCGAGTGCGTCTGCTATTAGGTATGCACCGATATCGGTATATCGATACCGAAAATACCGACTTTTTTGACTTGGAATTTTTTGGATTTTTTCATTTGAAATGAGGTATTTTAGCATCCTGGACAAGTAGAATGTATAAAAAACACTCAGCTGTGTATTTTGAGCATGTTCAGATAGAAAGAAAAACTTTGGCTTTAGAAAGCAAACAAAGCTCTTGTTTTCCGTCCCTGATTCATTCTGGGTGTCCAGGACGCTAAAACATCTCTTTTCAAATAAAAAAATCCAAAAAATTCTAAGTGAAAAAAGTCGATATTTTCGGTATCGGTATATACCGAAGTTCGGTATTGTCGGTATCGATATTTTCGGTATGAATACCGATACCGGTGCATACCTATCTGCTATATAAAAAAAGCAAAAGTGTAGTTAACTTTAAAACGTGTGGCAAAAGTTATTAACTAAACTTTTAAACATTATACGAAAAATTACTGAACTATTTGAGTAGTAAAATGGTTCGAAAATTAACCTATATGGTTTGGAGCTAAACCGTCAGTAGATCGATAACGAACTATTTAGTCATTTTCATAAAAAAGCTTCAGTGGATGTGTTAAACATCTTTGTTAACATACAGAAAAACAGTCTCCTGCCATATTCATACTCTTCTAGTTGGTAGGTGATTATTTATTTATTATCTTTTTTCACATCGGGATGTAAATGTGACGTCTTAGAAATAGAATTATAAATTATAAAACCATTTATCAAAAGCAAAGGAAGTTGGTATCGCTCTCAGTTGTACTTGAGAGCTGAATGTTCTGTTGATAGTTTAACTTCGAAAGACTATATAATGTGCCTAAACTTTTGCAACTTTCACTTTAAAACAATTCACTCGACTCTTGACTAGAGACCTGCACTTGGGTCGGGTCGTGTTCGGGTTTAGATGTTGTTGGGTCGGGTTAAACATTTTGCGGCGGAATTTAAAATAAAGATAATAATTTCAATTTTGTATTACTATTTGAAAAGTTAACTCTGCTGGAGTTTTCAGTTGGATACTTATTTCAGAACAACTGCATTAAATAACGAGGGCAGACCTGCAGATACACAACTCCGTTTATAATGATATTATGCCAGCGAATAGAGAAAAGTGAGCTGATGAAAACCCTTAAAGGGGGACCCATATCAGTTCTTTCAGAAGTTATGATTTTTTTTGTTCTAAAGGAACATTGTGCGTAGTAACAGTAATAATTCTGTAACCCTTTCAAAACAAGGAATTAAGAGGTGAAATTTTCTTTTGTGCTTTTGCTAGTAGTCTGCTAATATTACAGAAAATCTGAGCGTTATATCTTTCTAAATTCGCCTGTTATTGAATTTTTCTCCTTGACGGAAAACAATGTCTTTCCAAACCGCACAATTTTCAATGATAACATTTCTCTGTTATTAGAGGTAATATTGCGAATTTAGAAACATATAGCGAATATTAGCAAAAGGTCACTCGCCTGTAATGCGATGTCCTCCGCTAAATAAATAGGTAAATAAAAAGACATAAACTTAAGAACAAAACAAAACAGTAAAAATTCATCGGATCGGATTCGGGTTACGTTATTTTCTTAACCCGTGCAGCTCTCTTCTTTTGACTGAAAGATAGGATTATAAAAGAACGTCCAACCACCGAAACGATTGTCACGATAAAGAGGGGCAACACAACAAAATACACACAGGCCAAAAAGAATCACCAAATGAGATTCTTTTGGATTAGTAATTAAATCTCATTGACCTACAAGGTAACGCTCGTCTGCATTCCTTCGGTCCATTGACTTTAGAAACTTTAATCTGCGAATGATTTTTCATGACTTTTGAATCCAAGACAACGCTTACTCTTCGCTTCGGTGGGCGTTCGCTAAGATCTATCTAATAACGGGTGAGCCAGAGGAAATGAGCCGTTGAGTATTTTTATTTTTCTCCTCATTAAAGTCGTTGAAGTTGCTTTTTTCCCAAAAGATTCTTTGTTAAATTCTCTACAAATTCATATATGAAATTTGTAAATTAGCTTTGAACATATATTTTAAAAAAATGAAAAGTGATGATCGTATGATGATAGTAACACTTAAACAGAAAAACGGTGATTCAGTGACAAACATTTTTCGAGATTTGAGCGAAGGGGTTTTATTATCAACAATCAAACGATGTGCAAAAATGACTGACACTAACGGCGCTATCTATCTATCAAAACCACCAGGTCAGAAACGAACCGTACGAAGGAAAAGCAACATTGGAAGAGTCAACGATTGCACTTTAAAAAAAATGCGTTTTGCAGTTTTACAAAGAACTGAAAAGTCAACGGAAATTTTGTTCTTCAAAAACAAATTTTAAATTCTTGAGAGCTGAAGAACAGGATTTCAGTTCTCTATTTGGGACAAACGAAGAACAAAATTTTTTCGCGTCGGAAATATATAGGAAAAAAGAAGAGTATTCAAAATTGACTCCTGAGTACAGGAAACAGCAAAGATATTTCTAGTAAAGATGTGAAATTCTACTGTAATCAACTCTTCAATAGTCTGTTGAAAAAGAATATTTGAAACACGTTCATACTAGTCAGTTTTTATGATTTTTGTGTTTTCCATTTATTTAAAATAAAACTTTCTAAAAATTGACAGAAAAGATCTTCACCTCTTCAGTTACATATTTCATTTACTTTAAGGATTCTGACCTTAAAGTCATTACAGCCTTTCAACTGTGCCATTCACTCAGCTTTTCGTATCTGCTACGGTGTTTGAAGTTGGATTCCAGTCATCTTTATATTTCACCGTAGGACTAGCTGGGCTCATCACATATCATTAGTTACTCCGCGTCTGTAATCTCTATTACCCACCCTCATCTACAATGTCAATTTAGAACTAAAGAAGGAAACTAATGAAAGTTTGTGTTTTTATTGTATTCCGGATTACTCTTACTTTTATTAATCAGAATTAATAAAACAAGTAAAATGTTGTCTTTAATCTATTTATTACTTGCAACAATATATTTTATATCGCATTTAAATGGTGAATTTAATTTGCTTGACACTCTCATAGATTCAAAGATAAGCAATAATCTGCCATATTATGATTGTTTACATTACATGAAACAGAACGATGAACGTGATAATTCACTGCTTTCACTTAATATTATTTTCTACTATATTCGACCATCTAATTTAAACAATATTTGGAATAGAAGTTCAACAAACACACCGATTCGTGGCACTATACGCAACTTTTATGAATTAGGTGTAAACAATGTTATAGATACAGAATTGTACCGATGATCGGCTGATACGAATAAACTTGAAAAGTATCAAAAATATGTTGAACAGTTTCATTTAAACTCAGTTTGAGGCAGAGAAGTATTGTACAATTGTTCTCGAGGGTGGTTTGGATCAAAATGTGAAATAAAAATTCTGATTTAAGAACGTTTGATCAAATTGTTAGTAAAAAATTTTCTATGAAAATAACTTGCGATCCCGCAGAAGTTTTTAAAATAACAGCGTGAACGTGTTACATTCATTTAAAATGTGATCGAAGATCGTTGTTCACAAGCTTAGATCGGAGACAAATTTGTGATCGAAAATGTGATTGTATCAATGATTGTATTGATGAAAAAGATTGTTTAGAATTAGAATCGAATGAATGTTAGGCAGATGAATTTCGATGTCGTAACGTAGTGTATTCCTTTGATAATTTATTGGGATGATTGGGATGTGTTGATAGAACAGACGAGATTATAAGTGGCACCATGCTAGTAACATATAATTTCTACTACACGGTTGCATTTTTCAATTGTAAGGATACCACTTGTTCAGAAACCTCCTCTGGTTGGACATGGGGTGATGGTCAATGTTTTTCTTTGCTTCGGTCCACCTTATCATCTTGTAAAAATGGTCGAGATTTACTTTCGACAAAATTCGCTAATAGGTAGAAGTCGAAAGACTCTAAAGTCTGTATGTTGGAATACAACAATATGTACAAATTTCAAAAATTATTCTCTGTTGCGTGCAATCACTGAGATATCATGTCCGCTCAGCTGTTTGTCACTATATAAGGCGTACAAAGATAGGTGTATAAGATAGTTTTTAAGCGTAAACTACTTTGCACTCAGATATTGTTTTTTCTGCATAAATGCCTCACGGTTTCTTCGAATTTGGGTAACCTTCGCGCAACGAGTAGGAATGCAACACTAACTATACATATCGTTCACCGGTAAACTTCATTAGTGATAATTATTCTTGTCGGCTTTTACCAATACATAATTCCTGGTAATAAAATAATTCGATAATAAGCTGTGTCTAAATCAATAACGCCCGTATATTTTTGTTCCGTTTTAGCATTAGCCTTAAATTGTGTTACTTAAAAAACTTATTTGAAATATACACCATTTTCAGTATTAAACCATAAAACTCGTTTTAACAATAATTACTATTATCGAAATTTAACGGTGAACAGTATTTATCGTTATTGTACTTTGTCGTTATCGGCTAATTTCGTTAACGATAAAGAACGACAACGATAATACCAGTTACGGTATACCGGTAAAGTTTTGTCATCGCCGGATGTCTAACAACGTGTAAAAATGGATAGACATATATAGAGCTTGAAAGTTTCATGGATATAGAATGTTCTGAAGAAATCATTCTTTCAAATAATGAACCCTTCGTGAAGGTAAGTGGATTTTGTGAAGTCAGCAGTTTTGTATAAAAACATTGTAAGTATTTCAGAACGGAAGAAAAGGCCTTGCATTGAAAACAACAAGTTGAATAGAACCCGTAAACTAATATAAAGTTGTCGGTAGCTTTAGGATAACAAAGATCTTGAGTGCGAGAATCAAAGGCTCTTGATGTGTCTATTGCACAGGAATCATGCATAGGACTAAGAAGCTTTTTGTGGAAAACCATCTGCAAGTTTGAAAGAGCTGTCATTGAAGCGGATAAAGTTGAATAAGCAAGTAGTTTCAAACGTTAGCTGATAAATATGTTTTAAGGGAAAAGCGTAGTTACAGTTTCACTCGAAGAAGGTTTTTGGAATGAGCAAACTTTTTGTATATATTCCGACAAACATCAGCTCATCATGGGGGAGGCAATAATTAAGCCTGATATACATCTCATACATGTAATTTTCTACCAAAAGAGAATGGTTTACTGATCTACTTGATTACCTTTTGATAATTTTTCGTCCATTTCTTGTTCCCAGATTTATCGAGGCAATAAACATGAATTGCCTCCAACTGAGGTAAATCGTGAATTATTGGCACGAGCTCTCGACCAAAGCTTCCGCTAACGATCAATACAAGCCGAA
>CAJNOQ010003906.1:0-18806 GCA_905250885.1 Didymodactylos carnosus
AAACAATACCAGACAGCTAGACTAAATGCATTTTAGTTTCGAAATTCTAGCTGTTTGGTATTGTTTAATCACCCTATTATATTCTTTTATCAAATGTAGTCGATACTCGATATGACAAACATTTTTCAATTGTTAGTCGAACGTTAAATTTAATACAATCAAATATATTTCAGATGTAGATTATTCCACTAGATTTACTCTCGTTTCGTCCCCGCTCATCTAGTCCCTTATATTTTCTATTATTCTATTTATTTTATAACTCTCTATTTCTTTCTATCAATAGTATTTCGACAATTTCAACATTTCTAATAACTTTTTAAACTATTCATAATACTTTTTCAAAAATTGTAGACTATATTTGAGTACGTACTAACAAATTTCGTTTTTCAAACTCTTTCGTTATTCTACTGTGAATACACTATTTTGTTTTGAGCTGATATTTTTTTTCGTTCGTACCATTTTCGTTGCGACTTTCTAACAAGACGTTCATCATTGAGTTTAATTCGAATGTTCCGTTGTTGTTGTTGTTATTTATTTGAGGTTTATTTCGATAATGAGGAGTTTGCATTGGAGATATATCTGTCATTTCATCACTGCCACTACCAGTTTCTGATTCTGAACTCGAGTTATTATTATCATAATTATCCATTAAAGTTCTATCTAAATGAAAAATGTTGAAATATTTTATATAAAATAAAATTATGTGCGTAAAAACAAATACATCTAAGATAAACTAAACTGTTCTAGACGGATATAACACGATTTTGGCACTTTTAGAGAGAGAACCTAAATCATAGCACGTTAAACTGCGCTTACCCAGTCTGTACATGGGTGGTTTTGATGTTACAATTTCGATTTCACTTATCGGTTTTGGATCTGATATTTCCGGTGCTGGTCTCTCTAAAGTCGAAGTAGATGACGAAGATTGTCCATGAACGATCGATTTTCTTTGTTGTTGTTCTGTTGTTTTTGTAATGTTTTGTGTTTCATTTTGGGTTGGTCGTCGTCCATCTTCCGGTGACATGTGACGAGAAGATGGGGAAGATGAAGTTGAACGACGATGTTCGATCATAGTGGTTATGGGACAGTTGATTTTATGGTGATGATTTTTACGATGAGATGAATATAACGAATCACGAGTGTTCGTATCGAAAAACCATCGATGGAAGAATTAACGGCTGATCCATATTGCACTCACAATGATGTTAAAAAAAGATCTGTTTATCAGGTTTACCTAAAACGATAAAGTAGAGAGTCATAATTATTAATAGCAACCTACTTTGAAATGACGGCTGCTTATAGTGTAGCTTATCAGGCACATTGTAGCAGTACAGGAACTCCTTTTTTTAATTTAATATGAGATTCTTCTGCGCAAAAAAGATTTATTTGTCAGTTTTATTGACTGAATTGAGTCGAGAGAGCAGCGCATAAGTGAATAGAGCTTGCAAATTGTTACAGAAAACTTTAGATCGAAAATGTGTCAGGTCTTCAGTACAAAAACTCAGAAATATACAAGTATTTTTTACCTTAGTAGAACTTCTCGCAACCAAGACCTTGATTTTTTGAAGTATTTCAGTAACTGATCTTGACTCAAAATCTTGATGAGAAACCGATCTAAGATCATGAACAACTTGAAATTTCTAGAGTACTTGTACCAAGATCTTGATCATTAATGAATCACCACTTCTAAATCTATATTAAGTGAAATAACTCATTTTCCCCCGTTTTCGCGTAAAATTAGGAAATTCGTAACTCTATGAGATTCTCTAGGATGATCCTATGAGATTCTATAGGTGAGAGTAGTGTGGAATATTCTGTTACTTCTGAAGGTTTTTAGAATACCTTTTAAAAAATTGAAGTATTTTACGTTGGTTTATAACGGTTCTATCAAACTCCATGATATGCTGCAGATAAAATCGAGTGTATCTTGGTATTCTGAGGTAGCCTGGATCGGTTTTGAGACTGAGTTACGAATTTTCTAATTTTACGCGAAAACGGGGGAAAATGAGTTATTTCACCTAATACAGATTTTCACTAGGTTTTTGGACTTTTTCGGAAAACAAATGCTACCATGAGGCTCAGCGAGGTCGATAACCTATGTTTTCATGCGTTTTCAAATTTCTAAATATAAAGGAAATCCGCGTCTGAGATATCTCAGGAAAAGTCCGCTTCTGCCCGAACGATCGCAGATGGAACTGTGGGATTTTTGCAGATATGTAGACCAGATGTTGCTCGATGTTAGGCGTATTTTCGAAAAACATTAGACTTATATGAAAAGTTTCGGAGTGGCAATGCTGCCTTTGGAACATCGATCAGGTAACCGTGGTAGGCCTAATTGGTAGTACTGATCTATACATAGGAAGATGCTGTCAGATCCTGGCCATAAGACAGTGGAAGCCGCAGGTCTTCATCTTGTTTCATTTAAAAGTTATAAAAAAATATAACCGCGGCCACTGTTCATCTGGATAGATAATATTGATAAAATTATATACGTACAGAGCACGTAAAGGGATGGGCATATTAGAAGACCCGAGGTCTTATACTGTGTCCATTCCTTTAATAGGAAAACAGAAAAAAAGATACAAAAAGTTAGAAATAACTTTTACAATATACAACTGCTAGAGTTTTATCTTCAACTTGAGGAAATTGCTGTATGTGTGCCAGCTGTCATGTACTAAACAAACATATTTTTCAAGTGAACTGGTAGGAGTTCCGTTCAGCGTCTCCATTTCGCCTTTCGTTAAAAAGAATAAAATGGGCTCGTCCCGTTCGGTTCTTGCCTCGTCATCACCCCGTGTCTTGTCCAGCTGTCAAAAAATCTTCTTCGCGAGAACCGCCCCGTGAGGATCCTCACCGGCCACCTCTGGTATGCAGTCGATATCGCACATTAATAAATTCACAGCAATACATTATTCTATTTTCGGGCAGGAAATTTGGGATATCTACGTAAAACTTGTTATCAGCATAGAAGGTACTCGCTAAAAAAGGATCGTATTCTAAAAACCAAAAAATGGTATCCTGGGACACGGAAACCAGAATTGGTTCTTATTAGTAACAAATGCAGATACCCTTTTTTTTCGGTTCTGTAGACTTAAAAATACCCTTTTCCGTATCCTAGAATACCCAAAGAGCATTTTAAAATATCAAAAGGGTATCTTGGAAAACCAAATTGGTTTTCTAGAATACGAAAAAGAGTATTTCTAAGTCTACAAAACCGAAAAAAAAGGGTGTTACTAATAAGAACCAATTCTGATTTCCGTGTCCCAGGATACCATTTTTTGGTTTTTTAGAATACGATTCTTTTTTAGAGAGTAGGAGCATGATGTTTCAGTTAACAAATTTTCTTTCGCAATCCAAGAATCTAAACTCGTCAAATCGTTTTTCAAACAGAAATATGTCAGAATACTGGCATTTTTCTCATGTCAAGTGTTACCGCTACTTTACAACTCAAAACTTCTTTGACAATGACCATTTTCAAACGTTTTTCCAAATAGATGACTCTTCAAACTGGGTAGTGATTCAAAAACAGAGCGCATGTATTACTAGACAGATGTCAATACTGTTCAGCTTTGTTTCTTTTACGTACTGTATACAAGGAGAAACAGTCAATTTTAGTTGAATGGCATTTTGTTGAATCAGTGAATATGAACTACTACCTTATTTCATCGGAAATTCGAAGTCAGACCACAGTTTGTATTCAGGTGGATATCAAATAAAGAGTCAAAGGTGTAGTTAATTAAGATTGAATCCATACAAAATGGATTCTGATGTTTGAAAAATCGTTCATCCTCAATAATTTCCGAGGACGAAAAATGAATTCTGAAAATAAATGAAAACTTATGTCTAAAAGGAGGTGATAACTAATCATTTAATCCATAGTACTTTAAAGTAAGACTACAGGATTGTAAGACTACAAGAAAAATTATGTTTGCACGGCAAAAAAAAGAAAGCTGAGAACTAGATTCGAACTCCTGTACTATTTGCTCATATTGATAAAATACCGGTTGATACTGCCGGTATAACCGACCGGTATACCGCGCGGTTCGGTAGACCGTGCGGTAGTTTCACATGGCCATTAGGTTAACCTCCCATTATACTCAACGGTGACCGCTGCGGTAACCGGCGGTATTTCAGCGGTTCTGATGACATTGATAGATTTTTCTCCTCTCATTTTTTCTTGATTTACCGGAAATAGAATAGAAAAGCATAAAATTATAAAAAACATTGTAAAGAAAAGCAAATATTCATATTTTCGATTTCACATCAATTTGTAGTTTGATCATTTTAATTTATGCTGATGGTGAATCAATAGATTCGAAACGTTGTTATTATTTTATTTTTAAATTAATGAATAAAAAGAAATAAGTTGCTAAAATTATGTAAAATTCAAACTCTCTCATTTGCTATAAAAAAAGTTCGCAAATCGTCTTACTTATTAATCTCAAACTCAAAGAAATCTTTTCACTGAAAAAAAACTCATCTCAACAATTTCACGTAAGACATAGGTCAAAATTTCTGAGAATATCGATTATGTCAAATTAAAGTAAAGCACCAACATTTATAGTTTTTAAGATGTTTTTACAACAGTAGTCAATAAATCCTATTGTCTCAAGCATTAGATTCAATTTAAAATGATTAAAGACTAGTTAAAATCATTACTGAAAATTATAGTAAATTCCGAAACTCTAAACGCTTTCCACAAAAGGGAACTTGTTTCAATAAATATTGATCAAAATATCATTCGTAGCTTTTCCTATATCTTAATTATTTCAGAAAAGTTTATTCTACAAAATGGTATTAATAAAATAAATATTTTCACTTAAAAACTATCGAAGTAATTCAATTTTTAAAAATTTATATTTTAAAAGCTTTTAGAAAAAGTATTTCAATAGCCATAAAAAAAAAATCTTCAATATTATCGAAGCAGTATGAAACTTGAGACTAAATAGTGTAAAACTATCTGTTCATATGTTAATCTGAATATTGAGTTTTCACATCAAATTTTTGTCATTTCTGACATCTGAAAAAAGTATATGTTTAACGTGTTAAATAAACACATTGTCATTGATATGTGTTCACTATATTTGTCGCTTATACGTTGTCTACCTTCACATACATACATCATCTCTTTTACAGGTAATGAAAAATGTCACGCATCACCAAGCGTTACATGATAACGAAAGAAATTTTTCTTTTTGATATCATAAAAAAAACTCTCTTCGTTAGTTAAATTACAAAAGAGAGAAAATTAAAAAAATTAAAAATAATTGTCTGGAAGTATAAAGTACATACATAAAGAAAAAGTCTAAAAAAGAAGTAAGTGATTGATTATAGAATGGGTTTGTCTAGTTCAAAAAATAAAAATAAATATTTACTACGTCAAAAACCGTTTTTACCCGATTCTGGTCGACGTTCACCAAGAATAAGACCATATTCGAGATCTATTGGACCACAAATCGATTACAATTATTTAGAACAGCCATCGTCAACTCATAGAAATGCACAGTCATATTATTCATATAGTCAAATACCAATTATTCCCTACTCTCAACTAGCTTATCGTCAAACAGGATGTCCAGTACCCATTTATCCATCACCAATGCTAACTGGACCAATAGGTTCGGTACCAATGTATCCACAATTATTACCCCAATCATTTATGCCCTACGGTACTCCGATTACGCCTGTCCAATCACCGTTTTCGATGTATCAACCATTTTTACAATCTCCCGCTCAGTCATTTCCTCAAATAATACAACCACAACAACCACTAATTTTTGGTAGAAGTCCAGTGATGATGATGGCCCCGTCTGCATTACCTTTTCAGTTTCCATATCAATTTCAAGGACAATCTTCACCTGTTATTCAACCAATGCCGGTCTACAATCCAGTACCGCAACAGGCTCAACAACAACAACCACAGCAACAGTTCGTACCAATAGTAACCGATTGGACAGGTGGAGGGCAAATTTCACCCGGTTTTCTTGGACCACCGCTTTAGATTTGTTTTCATATCCGTTATTATTAGGAAAATAGAATTTATTTTTATTTTCATTCCATGTGATCCTTGAATATCATCAGATCGGAAAAGGGAACATGGTTCTAAACAGCAAATCTTATAAAGATCCTGAGAACGTGTACCGGAGCCCTTTTCAGCTACAGCCCAATGAGTAAAAGCGTCCGTATGACAACATCGTTGCCAGAGTGAAAATGAACAGCGGCATACAAGACTTCACTAATCAGAAATTCTTTATTTTTTTTTTCAGAACCCTATTCATTTAAAAATATAAAAGTTCATATTGAAAGCAATGTTTTTATTGATGTTTTCATTTATACACATTCACTTGTTAATCTAAGTCATTTACTATTGTCGTTTCTTTTCTTTTTCTCTCCTACTTAAATGTTTTGTGTGTTATCTTTATTATACATTCTCTTTGTAAAATTAAATAGTTTTACTTTTTTTTTATGTGAAAAAGTTTACTTTATTCAATTATTAACGTACACATTTGATACAATGTGAAAATATTACAGACTGATCAATAATCACTATCATCTTCTTTCTTATTATCATTATTTAAACGTCGCGTCTCTATCCATATTCTTCTCTCGTTTCTTCGATCATAAGGTACATGTAAATCAGAAGAAGAAGAAGAAAAATGAAATTATTCAACCGCGCATATATAATTATGATTTGATTTAATAATAAGACCTAAACCAACAAATGAGAACAGAAATGTGATGCACTGTACCGTATATCATATCCGTTAAATAATCAAAATGTAATTTACATACACGTACGAATTGATTTATTAACTGATAACAACAATCAAGCCCATCAAAAAAAGAAGAGCACAAAATGAAAGAAAAAAACAGGGAAATATGTGTGTATTTACATTTTCCTTTTCTTTCCTCTCTCTACTTGTCGAGACTCTTAAATTTTCTTCTTATAAAATGAAAAAACATCTCTATTAACTGTTACATATGACTGTTGGGTATAGAGAAAGGGCGTGCACAGACATACACACGCTAACACCTAACGTTCAATATACACAATTGTCTGTCAGCAAAAAACGTTTTGTAAGAAAATGAAAGTTTTCTGTAATTGATTATCTCATAGTGTCACAGAACAAAATTCGACTAAAAAGTCAAATTAGTAATTATATTGTCGACAAATGTTGACATTTGATGAGAAAAAACCTTGACAAATTTGTTAAGATATAGTTTAAAAATTCGTGCTGAAATGATAAGAGATGCAGAAAAAATTTGAGTCTCGATCGTTGTTCAACTTTTAAAATGTCTTTTTTTCATATTTCTATTTCTATATTTAATAGTTTTATTATTGTTTTCCTATATTTTTTGTGTTTCACATTGAAAAGTGTAATAGTATACTCTTCACAGTAATGTGGCTAAATGTTTTTTCTCGTACTTGACCAATAAATACAAAAAACTGACCTTATTGAAATATGTTGTCATACTATAACAATTTGTACGACTTTTATTATTGATCAAATACCCGAAGAGCTCTTTTTTTGTGCTTCATACAAATATTTTCATAAACTTCTCATTCATCTTTGTAGATGGGCAAGATATAAAGTAAAGAATAATTTCAGACGTAACTCCCTTGAATAGAAGGTCGGCTGTGCGTATCTAAGATGGCAGATAGTTGTTTACTATTAGAGCTGAAGGAGTGCGGTCATTAATCTCTCAGGTTTTTCCGTCAATGGACGTGAACTCTTACTCGCCACAGAATACAGTGAACAAGTTGGTTCTCAAATATACTTTTTTTTCCTCATATGTTTTCTCTTTATTAAGTAGAAAAACTTACTGTTGCAGCAATTATGACCATACACCCATATGTAATTCATCGAGCCAACGGCTTTACCTAAAAATAAACAACAAAATATTAAGTTGTCAGATAAGTGGTAGAAATAAATGAACTGTAAAACTTGAGAGAGTTGCTCATTCTTCTTTTCAATTTCCGCTGAAAGAAATTCAACTTTAGGCATAGTATAAGAGTCAGGTGTAACGTAGTCATCCTTATACAGTTGTATATTGTAATGTTATTCTTGGACGATAAGTTTACTCGACTGATAATCGATCCGAGCTCTGTGTTTCATTACCCAATGTGCATTAGATTTAGTCTCGGTAGCTTAGCGGTTAGCTACCTAACAGAGTATCAGGTCAGTGAACCATGGAGCTACCATCGATTCTTCATTGTGGCATCTTATCCTAGAAAAATAACATCACAATTTATATCGCAGTTTACATCTTTACATATCACTAACTATATGTTCAAAAGTGAGTCTACCTGGTATGTTATAATGCAAATTCAGATCTCTCACTGTCTCTGTTCAATAAAAGATGGTGTATTGTTTTTGTTTTGAAGACGAGTGACAACAAAGACTCAACGATCAAGGTAGTACCGTTAGTCCTATCTTTATTATCGTTATCTCAGCGAATATGGGAAAATATATCAATTTATTGAAGCCATCTATGTATTCCGAAGCTACTATTAATCAGATCTATCATTACATCTTGAAATAAACAATTGTAAATTAGCTTGTTAATCCTCATATCTTGAACGCTTATACAGATAGCTCAGAACTCCAATACTTAGCTAAAATAGTATGAATATATCGATTCTGAAAGTGAAAGAAAGATAGTGGAAAAGTTTAAAATTTCATTTAAGATTGAACTTCGTTTCTGTATCGGACTTGAGAAATAAAAAATGCAGTTACAGAAAGTCGGTAAAGATTGTAGAAAGACACTAATTTTTATAGAAGCAGAGCTGCATCTCACAAACGTATTTAATTATGAACCACTCGTGAGCTTTTCTTCCTATTAGGACGGAGCAAATGAAAATAAAACGAAGAGTATGATAATACCTTGAAGAAACAGACTATGCTTCGTAGTAAATAAAGCAGTTTTCCACCATTCTGAAAGGATCTATTTATTCTCCAAAGGATCTATTTATTCCATTGTATCCATTTAAAGGCATTTCTTATTCTTTGTGAAATTCGACCATTATGGACTGCTTTCTAGTTAACAACAACCTCACTAATAGTAACAAAAAGTAACTGACATTAGATAGTTTTGCTCATTAACTTCTCAAAAACTTGACCTATTTCTTTATATCGAAATAAATCCAGTTTTATTCAATGTCGCTGTTTGGTTACACACGTCGCCATCATCTATTCACTGTTAAAACGCAATACAAATACTCCACTCTGTGGTTTGCACGAATTGGTTGAGGGTTGTGGGACTAAAACTAGCACAGTAAGCCATTTGTTATGCGCGCATTTGCAAACATGTGAAGGAGAATATTCAGAACGTTGAAAACGGTATAGTTTTTTGTCTAGCCCACAAAAAGTGGCTTAAATGACATTTTTTAGGTAGTTAACACCGTTTCTTGACCATTTTTCGGCATTATAACGGGAAAAATATTAATGCCTAAAAGTGTCATTTTTTTAGCAGCCAAAAGACAGGCTGAACAAAAACAATTAATAGTAACCGTTTAATGATCACCTGTGTGTAATTATTGCTGTTTATGACCAAGGATCCAACTGTTGATGATGACTAATTTCTCTCTGACCACTATCATGAAATAAAGAACTTTTCCGTTTCCTAGGTATGATTGTTGCTATCACTACCATACCTATAACCAGTAGCTACTTTCTTAACACAAGCTTCGATGACTTATATAGTCAAGGAAGAACAAAACTCTACGCTTTCTATGAGAAAAAAACATGAGATGTAAGTGAGGTCAGCAAAACAAAAGGATCAATTAAACTGTAAACGGCAAACCCAAAAAAAACTTGTTACCGGTGCTTCTACGAAGCAAAAATGTGAAAACTTCCTACTGAACTGTTAGATGATAGCATAGAACATATGTAACATAGTAATAATATATCGTTTCTCTGCCAGATTCTTTGCAGAAAAACTGCAGATTTTTCAGTGTGCTGTGGGACCGTGGGATACACATTTATTTCATATATTTCAAATGTTTTAACACAAATATAAAAACAAAACAAAAACTGTAAAAATCTGTAGTTTCTCTGCAAAGAACCAAATCTGTAGCGACGCTTTGCAAAATCTGTAAAGTTACTGCAAAGATTTTTGTAGATTTATGTTGCAGAAAAATCACCTGGAAATGTCCGTTTTTTGTCGGTTCATGTAACGGTCATAAAATGGGCAATAAAATGTCATTTAATGGTTATCTAAATCTGAGCCTTACTAACACACAACTAATTGCTGGTTATTCATTATTAAAGGTCAAATGAAGGACAATAAATAGTGCCTGTCAGCGCCGCTAACAGGCACTATTTATTATCAATCTTAATTTTGAGATTTCTCTTGATATTAAAATTCTGGAATAGCTTCTTTTTTCTTATTTAACATCTAAAACTGAGTCGAAAAAGTTACTATAAATAATGTAATCATAAAATATTTGGAATCTCATTGGTACGATCGAAATGGTTCAGATGTATTTCACAAATCTATGCAATCATCTTCCTCAAAATATGAAGCCACATTGTATATTTTGTTAGAATTATCAGACTACCAGCAATAAAAGTATATATCGCTTTCTTAATTTTGCCTTGTTGCCGAAAAATTTCATTTTTTATCTGAACTATGCCCTAAACGGCCGGGTCTTTTCTCGATAAATTTAACCATTCTCACTCAAATTTGTTCCAAAAGGTTTATATGGGTAAAAAAGAATGTAGAATTCAACGAACAGTCATATTAAATATGTCCACTTCCCTAGAGCCTGTTGGCTATGGATAGTACTTGACATATACTACTTATGTTCGAAAGATGAACATTTAATACTGTTCCCAGGCCGAGATATTTGTTAGTTTTTTGGATAAGTTTGTTCTTACACTATTTAAGGGCTTTTACGAAAAACTTCATAACTCCAAAAGGAAGCAACTCTTGATCAAAAATTAATCTAATAGTATGAGGCAAAAATGTAAACGATTGAGCAGCATATGTGACAATAGGTCGCCTTCTTCCTGCAATCGCTCTTAAGTGAATTTGAAATATTTAAAAAGCAATTTTCGATTTAACAAAGACATTTTAAGAGCTGGTGTTAATGTCATTCGATTGAGCACATGAAAATAGATATTTTCAAATATTTTTATTTTCAGCTTTTTTCACAGGAGAAAAATTTGGTTTGGTCTTAAACTCATCTGATTGAGTCTTACCATTACGTATCCAAACTGAAGTTATAAAATTACTTTAGGAGTGAGTACTTTATTATGGATTTTACGAAAATTAGCTCAGAGGGTGTTCTAACATGAGAATGTCTTTATATCAGTAATGTGCATTGTTTATTATACAAATGACTGATTAGAAAGATTTGTTTTTGAAGCTTTTCTTACTCACTTTTTTTTGTTTATTCACAGACATGGGATAGAAGTCAAGAATCCTTGGTTCTGTTAATCTCAACTTATCATATATCTAACATAGACTGACGACTCGATTTTCATTGGATAAAGAATCATAACACATAGGTAAATATTTGGAAAGCACTATAATTGGGATACTAGTCAAAAAAATTAATCATAGAAACCGTTCCATAATTGACCGTTAACAGTCAGTTCTGGTGCAAAGCGGCCATTTCATGCTGCTATTAACTGTCTATTTTCGCACAGTTTTCAGCCTGTTAAAAAGTGCCATTTTAAGGCATTAAAACGTTCCCATTTATAAGGTGTAAAAATGACTCTTTAACGACTATTTCATTAGCTATTAACTGGCATTTAATAGACAATTAATCACACCGTTTTCGACGTCATGGGTTCATATCACCTTTCTTTTTTGTAAAATTCATTACTAATCAAAGACGTTTTACAGTTCTCAAATTCTTTTATAATCTAACTTTTGACCCAGGCAAAAGTACTCCAGCCGAAATATCTAGATGCTTTAGTTGGAGTATCGGTCGATATTTTTTACTCTTTCATTTAGATATTCCAGTTAGAGCATCGAGTTAGCCATCTGCATCAGTCGATGTATTGCCCGATATATTGAATGCACCGAGTTTTTCCCGATGAAAATGTCAATTCACGGGCAATGCTATCTAGTTGAATCGAGAGAAACATTTATCTGCATCTATATGCGTCATAACACCTCCCTCCAATAACAAAGATGCGCGTCCCGCACATCGAAAAATCAGAAAGGGAAATAAAAGGAGAAATACATAGAGATATCACGTTAACAGATTAAAGGATCTGAGAATACAAAAAAGCAAAAAGAATAGTATACAAAAATAGACAAAAATAGTTCACAGTATTGACCGACAGATGATTGTTGTCGGAGAGAATCGTGCCACACTAAGACTTGTATTGCCACGCCACAAGCTTGTCTGCCAATTGAGGCTCGACCTTTGAGGACAGGTATTGAGAGTCGCTTGTCGAGCCGATGTCGAATGTATTGTCGACTTGTCACCAAATGACTATATCTGAGGCTGTGTGCGTCCAAAGAGTAACCGATAATGTTGGCCACGATTAAATGCGCCCGAGTTGCACACATCGAGCCCATCAATGGGACACGGCTCTTCTTTTTCATTGTCTCTTGAGTTACCTTGTCGACGATCGATGCCTCCCGCCTGTATTAGTCTTCCTACGTGAAGATCAATGTGGGGTAGCGAAATCCACGTAACGCTAGTGGTCGGTGTTCTTAGCCGGAACGCGACACTGACGGGTTGACTGTTGGACGTTCGACAAAAATCAGAAGACGGAGAAATTGAAACGATTTGTCGCCCGGACCGCACCGAGTCGTGATGGAAAAGACGACCAGTCGGCTAGTGCACCAATTGTGAGATCGAACTTCCACTCTATTGTTTATTTAAAGCAAATGAACGACTAGATATAGTGGACAAGTTGAGCAAGAGTTTTGCAAGAGTTGCGCAAAAACGGAAAGAGTTAGGAAAAGCACAGGATGACATAAGAGTTGTGTAAGGATGGTACAAGAGTAAAATCTTATGAGCTGCCGGGACGGCAGGTCATAACACTCGATGCTTTTTCTGTGCTTGGGGAACGTAGAATCAAATGATATGATTTCCAGAAAAATTGTTTTTAGCATATTATAGCTTTTTTCGAGGCCCCTGCGAATTCTTTCTTAATTTTATTGTAATCCGTCAAGTTGATGGAATAGTGAGTATACTACATATTTGATGAAAAGATAAAAGGTTTTCCATTTTCACTTTATTTTCTTCTATATCTATCTGTACGTGTGTACAAAAGGAAATGAAATCAAACAAATAGATAAGTGACATTACAATGCAGAACGAATACTGTTGAATAGCTTGGAAATCTTAGTGGAGCACGTAAGATCCTAAAATTGCTTGTACTCCGACAAGATCTTTGCGCAGTATAAAGTTTCTCATCACACCGATTTCAAATATATTTTAGCCAAAAATAAAAAAGCGTGAAACTATCTCCAACAATCCGCGAAGAATTTCAGGCACTATACCAGAAGTAGATAAATGCTATCTGTTTAATATACTCGCATTATAGTTTGATGTAAGTGTTCCATAAGATACTCGAACGATTATTTATTTGTAATTAAGTTATAACTTCTGCATACTTAGCAATTTAGACAGTTTCTTTCTCAGTAGAGCGTCTAACTTTTTTCAAGTCGCTGAAACGCCTTAGCTACTGATGCTCGATTCTGTTATCTGTGAATAGTCTAATGGTATTTCAACACAGCCACGAAATAAAGTTTTATTTTCCTTCTAATTAGTTGTTTAGAGATACTTCGATCTTCTCTTTAAATTGTTTAATAAATAATTGTAGACTCTCTTTATTTTTCATTTTCAGTCGCTTGTGCTTTGTTTCGAAAAGATAATACCACCCTATTTGACCAAATCTTGCAGCATTGTTTATTTACTTACTCTCAGTACTTTTGTTTCTTCCTCTAAATCTTGGTTATCCTTATTTTATTTGTACATTTATGCAAGAAGAGAACGGGCTCTTTTTCATATTTATTAAGAAAAGTCATATTAGTGATAGAAAAAGACGAAAACTTTCGATACGCGTCGTATTCGTATTTTGACATATATAACATTATAGATAAAAACTAAAAACTATCACAAGTTTTTGCTTTTACACATCTTTCCAGTACTTATTCTATAGTTTTTGTCAAAACGGCAAATTTTAATAATTCTCTATTAACTTTTGGTACGAATTGATCAATATCAGAAAAAGGAACATAACGTCCTGTATTTATAAAACCTTGCCTTATTTTCAGGTCTATTTGATTTGTTTTACTCGCAATAATATGTAAATAAACACGTTTGGCATTCATATGTTCTTTGGAAACACGCTAAAGAAAAGCGAATTGTTCTTTTAAGATATTTCTTAAATTTTTAAGTGGTTTTTGATGGTTCTTTCATGAAAGCACCAATTTATTCCTCATTTTTCGTTGCTTGCAAAAGCCTTAATACCTAGGATTATAGAGGAGACTTTGTTTGGTTGTATGTGGAGATATCAAATATTTATGGTAAAACAATTCTCTCCAAATCCTCAAATCAGTTCTAGAGCAAGTGCATTTCCTTATATTACTTACTATAGCTGCGTTATACACTAATGTACCAATTCCTTTACTTTGATAATCTGGATCAACAGCATGTAAACCAATTTCAATAGCAGTACCATCTTGTTTTTCTTCTAACGGTTGTAAATTACTATCGTATAGTTCAACTTTAATGCAGCCCACAATTTCTTTTTTATGAGGTATATCTGTGTTAATAAATTTTGCAGCAATAATAATGGTATCAGGATTTTCTTTGTTCTGTTCCATTTTATCAATATATTCTTTTAATTGATATGGTAATATTCTTGTTCCACTTAATAAATGTTCTTCACCTATCCAACCAGAATATGTTTCTTTTGAATTTGTAGCTGATGGTTTACCACGATATGCCCAGTTAACAATATTACATAAGTCATCAATATAATCGTATGAAGCAAAACATAATTCAATGCTAAAACCATTTCGTTCGTGTGTTTCAATTATACCGCCAAGTTCGATTATTGGCTTACCATTTTGGTTTCCTATGTAAATAAAATGAGTATTTTTTCAAATCATTTCGTGATGTATTTCTAATTCTAATCAACTGATAAAAAGAAAGAGAGCAGAAAAGTCAATAAGGTCAATTTTCGTCTATGTCTCCTAGAAGTGAAGTTAACTGCTGGAACTCGAACGAGATTTTAGATGAACTTTAGCCCATTCATTCCCGATTTTTGTTTGAGTTAGATTTATTTATAACGTGCTCAATACCATGCAGGTTAATAAAAGTTTTAAAAAGCAACAGAGAATACGCTGGTTTTCTAGAAAACCTTTTCGAAAACGAGCGTATTCTCTGTTGCTTTTTAAAACTTTTATTAACCTGCATGGTATTGACCACGTAAAATAGAGTACATCTTGATATTCTGACATAATTTGGATGAATCTTGACTGGTTTATGAATTTTTAATTTTATTCAAAAATAGGCAAAAATGGATTACATCACCTAGTATACGTTTTCACTAAGTTTCTGGAACTGTTTTGAAAAAAAAATGTTGTAACAAGATTCACCGTAATCGATTACCTATGTCTCCATTCGTTTTTGAGATTACCACATCTAAAGAAATATCTAAAACCTATATAAATATATAGGGCTTCGAGCAAACCCGATGCCACGCCTAACCCACAGAAAACTAAGAGTTCGCTTAATTCCCATTTTAAACAAGACACTTTGGACTATCTACGTATGGAAAAAAATCGATAGGTTTCTGCTTTAGTTTTGAGAGGCACGAAGTGATTTTTCAAAGATCCTTTGAAAACCCGATATTTGAAATTTTTCCAAAATCAATTTCTGTTTATGAAAACATAGCTTCAAGTATTGACTATCGAATATTGAAAACCGCACGTTAATATCTTGCATCGTTCACGACTTATAAATAAATTTAACTCATGTCTGTTTAAACAGACATCGGAAATGAACGGGTTAAGCTGGCGAGGGGACATTGCGAAGTGATTAGAAAAACTTGAACTGATGTTTTGCAGATCGATCAGATCAATGATTGTAAGAAAAGTCCAAAAGAATTTAGGCTTATGTGATCTCGTTGGTGAGTTATGAACGATTCTGTTAGGTTTAAGACTTTGGAATTCTTATAACTCATCAGTCTGGCTTATCATGTGACATAAGAGCAATTGACTTTCCATTTTTTCGAGTTGTTCCGGCATACAGTTCCGATCTTCACAAGAAAAGTTTCTTCTTTGACTAGAACGCTTATCGGTAACATTTTGAGAAGGCAAATATAGAGGTTTGTAGCGCTTGGAAATCTCTGATTGCTTTACCGTTTCCAATAAACCGTTAATTTGCAAATAAAAGGATAAGGCACCAGAGTGATATTGATTAGTATTCATTAGCATTGATTAATTATAAATTATTGTCTTAAAAAGATGTTTTTTAAAATCAGACCATAACAAGAGACGATTAGCTACCAAGCAATGCATGAATGACTTTTCTACGATTATTTTTGATTGAGCTACAAGCTTTTTAAAATGAGGACTAGGACTTAATAGACTTAATCAATTAATAACTCTTTCAATAGTTATCAGTTCATCAAACGAACTTAAGGATATATGTAATCAGGTGTCCTCTTCAAACTGACATAGTTTGAGGGCACATATTTGGGAAGGTGGACTCCCCTCCCCCTTCGGACGAAGGAGTGTTCTACTTTATCACTTTTTCTTTCTTCAGTTAGGTATGCATTTTCTATAGGTATAAGAGTGTCACGCACACTTAAATCAACTTTGACAGTTTCTACTTTAGATCACAATTCAGCCTATGCCAGTAAGAATTTTAATTTAGGCAAAGACAGTGGTGGCGTGAAGTTTTGGTAGGAAGGTCCGAAAATCGGAGACGTTCACCAGAAATTTCTCAAAAGCATGACGAGGTCAGTCTCCATACATACTGGTCGCACCGCCACTCAGTGTAGACTCGCCAAGAAATTTCCAGTTTAAATGAAATCAAAAAGGAATTTCTACTTTCCTGAAAATTATTTATGGAAATTCAACGGTGATTTTCTAGCTTGTTGAAAATTCGATTTTCTATAAACTGGAAATTCCTCAGCGAATTCTCATAGGTACTTTTTGAAATTCGCCGAGCATTTTCCATAAATAATTTCCAACCTTACAGTATACTGGAGAGAATGATTTTTTTGTGAAATTTTCTAAACTAATATCCCTTCTCCTTACTGCTACCTAGAATCATTATTACTATAAGTATCAATTCTCTAATTACTAATGGTAGTGCTGATGAGGATGAAGAGTTTGTTGACAGCATTAATGGAACAGTAAACCGCTAACGATAGTCCAAAATCTTCCTACTTCACAAATAATGCTAACTTTGGAGTCGGTTCTGTAGTTCTGGTTAATTTGCTTACAGACAGTAGCTATAGCACTAGCTACTCATATCCACTGTCGGGATCGTCGAAATAACACTAAAATGCATAATCGCTACAATATCCAAGTGCATTTTGTTGGTTTATGCGAATTTGTGCTCCTCGTAACGTGTTAATCTTTTTTCTGGTAACAAATTCTCGTACATGTTCGAAAAATGCCTTATAAATTCCATATTAGCACTGTTAAAGTTTGTTAAGGTTCGAATATGTAAAATATGTTACCAGCGTTACATAACGAACAAAAATCATGAATCGTTCTATAGAGTGATAATTTGTGGCAGCAGTACGCTGTTGAGTGAATTGCGCTGCCATTGTACGATCGTTATCCGACATACGCAATTCCTATAATATAACTTTTTTATTGTAGAATAGATCTGACAGAAATTTTGCACAATACTCACCCTGACTATGCGCAGTACCACTAAACAAGCTCAAAATGTCTATCCATTCCCGATATGAGATATAAGCGCTTTGTTGAGCGAAAAGCGTTATTTTGACGACAGCTGACGACAATTAAATCACTTTCCTAATTGAAAGAAAGCTTCTTTGATCTTAGTTCTTGAGAGAGAATTATAGCAAACACCTTACTCTTTCAGAATATAACCATGAATTTATTATGCATTTACAATTGCGATGCGATTGTACGTCAATAATGACTTTACACATAGAATGACGTTTTTTCGTAAGGCGAGATTGAATGGACCATAGCTTAGCCAATTCTAGACTAAAACTTTATCCAAAAAGCTCAGAAGATAGCCAACAGATAATGCTACATTTCAATAAAAAAAGAAAGATTTGTTTGCTTCCAGTTTTGGCATAAAAAAGATTAAACTACTCTTGCTAACTGCGCTTTTTCTGCTAAAAGTAACGCGAGATTTCGAAAATTGTTTTTGCTATATCTTCCAAGCTACTGAACCTTTACCCTTAGCTTTTTTATCCTTTTTCATGTTGTTATCCTGAATATGTGATAAAAAGTTTACCTTGAAAAGCTTGGCCATTCGAGAGAAAATGCGTTTTATCTAAAAAAGTAACGCGAGATTAAAATGAGTGAATCTCTGGAAAAGACAGACCTAAACATAACTTATTATACACTATTTGATTTGTTTTCGAGAGACCTATTTACTGGTGTGTGTTAGAAGTATTCGAAACGGTTTTTGACTCTTTATGTGCTGGAAAACACGAGAAAATAAAGACTCTAGATGTTGTTTATGCTACGTTCATGGTGTTTGTTCGACCTTCAACATTGTACAGCCATAGACTCTTTTCTCTCCTTCCTTCTTCTTTGTCACATATTTCGTTATCTCTGAAGGTTTGTTGTTGTTGTTTTTTTGTGTAGATATCTGAGTTATATTCTAT